>JABUQX010131697.1:47500-55000 GCA_015478945.1 Trachelipus rathkii
ATATATATATATATATATATATCAGTGGCGAGGCGTGGCATTTTCCAGCAGTCATCGCTACAGTTCCCGGTTCCCTATTTCGACATTATATATATATATATATATATATATATATATATATATATATATATATATATATATATATATATATATATATATATATATATATATATATATATATATATATATATATATATATATATATATATATATATATATACAAATATATATACAACCTCCTGTGGCAAACTATTCCAAAATTTAACAACTCTATGCTGAAAGAATGCTTTCTTATATCAAGATGGCATGCTTTCTTCTTAATTTTCTTGTTATGCCCCCTGGTCTCCCGTCCGTGCTCTACTGTGAAGAAATTTATTGGTCTCCGTATTATCAATAGATGTAAATTTTGTAGAATTGTATCATGTTCCGTGTGAAAATCGCCTTTCTACAGAAAACATTCCTAACTCCTTCAGCCTCTACTCATAGCTCTTACCATCAAAGCCAGAAATCATCCTTGTTGCTCTACTTTTGCACTCTAGCATATCTAAGTCTTTCTTTAAATAAGGGGCTCAAACTTGTGAACACTCTATTATTAGCCTAACATAGCTATTATACAAAGTTTACTTATTACTTTCGTGCTCTTGTAAACAACATTGTGATTTATTATGCCCAGCATCTTATTAGCTTTATTATTTGCTTCCAAACACTGATTAGCTACTTTTAAATTACTGCTTATAATTACCTAAATCTTTTTCTTGGTCCACAGACTCAAGCCAATCCCCATTCATATCGTAGTTAAAACTTTTATTTGAGTAACCTAGGTGAAGAACCTTACACTTTTTACTATTAAAATTCATTTGCCATTTACCCAACAAAGAAGTTTATCAAGATCATTTTGAATCTTTATACATCCTTCATTTTCCTAGCTGAGGTGGCCACTTTGGTATCATCTGCAAACTTAGAAACCTTGCATTTAAGTCCATAGTGTCTAAATCACTTATATATATATGAGGAACAATAGTGGCCCCAGCACTGAACCCTGTGGGACAACACTCTTCACTATTTCCCATGATGACTTATTGCCATTTAGTTGTACACACTGTTTTCTATTCCACAACTACTCTTTAATCCAACTAATTCTTGAACACACTGACCTATGTTTCACCACTAGTCCTTCTCTCTATAAATACACCATTTCGCTCCTATTGGTAAATCCGACCACAACCTTATATCTCTTAATTTCAATACTTTCTCTCAAACAGCTCCACTGCCCTACCCGTTTTTTCTGGCACTTTGATCGGGCTGATTGGGGCCTTGCGTCGATTCTACGCTAACTATAATTGGAATGACTGCTTTGACTCTAGTGACGCTTCGGCTGCCCACTAAAGTGGAGCTGTAATCGCTGACGGAATTAGTAGGTTCATTCCCTCTTCATTTAAATCTTTCTCACCTCAAAATTCATAAATTAACCATACTTGTTCTCGTGCCATTCAGGCTAGAGACAGTGCTTGCTAATATCGGGAGTAGAAAAATTCTCGTTCTCCTATCACTCTCGCTAATTTCACTCAGCTAGAAATCGTTGCATGGATACTTCTTTGACGAGCAAAGCAGGCTTTGATCAAACAAGAGCGCTAACCTCCTTGGATCTCCTACTAACAAATCTTTCTGGCCTCTTGCCAAAAACATCTCTAACAATTTCTGTAAATCATCTTTTCCCCCTCTTATTCGATCTGATGGCTCTGTTGCTAACTCTCCAACAAAGGTCAATCTCTTCGGCCTCCCTACTTTTTTTCCCCTAACTCAACCTTGGACGATTCTGGCATTCCTCCTCCTTCTCCTTCTCCTCTCAGGTGTCCTATGTCTTTACCTGTGATTACATTTGATCAGGTACACGGGCTCCTGAGATCTATGAACGTTAGGAAGGCGGGTGGCCCGGATGGCATTCCTCCCCGAGTTTTGAGGGAATGTGCTTACGTGCTGACCCCGCCCCTCGTTCAACTATATTCTCTGTCTCAATACTAGCACTTTCCCTCAGTGTTGGAAGCACGCACATGTCCAACCTATTCCGAAAAAAGGAAGCCGCTCTGATCCTTCTAACTATCGCCCTATAGCTCTCACTTGTATTCTATCTAAGATCTTTGAAACACTTCTTAACTCTCACTTCTTAGACCATCTGGAATCCTCATTCTCTTCTTTCCGATCACCAGTACGGCTTTCGGCGTTCAAGGTTCTGGCGATATACTTTCCCTGTCGCTCTGATTATGGACAAGCTCTGGACTGAGGTATGGGCTCACATTGTATCCAAAGCATTTGACCGGGTATGGCACGAGTCACTGCTCTCAAGCTCCCCTCCTTCTCTTTGCTTACTTATGTCTAGCTTTCTTTCATGTCGCTCAATATCGGATGTGGTTGATGGAGCGACTTCTTCTTCTTTTTCTGTCAATAGTGGTGTTCCTCAGGGTTCGGTCTTATCTCCTACTTTATTCTTACTTTTCATTAATGATCTTCTCACCTGCACATCTAACTCTATCCACTCTTATGCCGATGACTCGACCCTTCACTCTTCAACTCATTTCAATTCTGCTCCTTCTTTTACTTCTAGAATTGCCTCTCGTCTTAATCTTTCCGATTCTATTCTCGCTGATCTGGATAGAATTTCCGATTGGGGTCGTCTCAACCTTGTGAAATTCAATTCTTTAAAAACTCAACTTCTACAAATCTCCCTCTAAAACACCTTCTAACTTTCCTATATCTTTTGACTGTTCTCTCGTCTCTCCTGTTGACAATATAAACATCCTTGGCCTTAACATAAACAAAAAAATGTCTTGGAAACCTCATATCACAACGGTTGCTAAGGTATTCAAAGAAACTGGGGTTCTGTTTAGACTGAGACTTTTTTTCTTCTTCTACTCAGTTACTCCCAGCTATACAAGGGTCTCATCCGCCTTGTATGGAGTACTATTCCCACATTTGGGGTGGATCCGGTTTCGCGGCTTTTGGACAGGGGTCGAGTCAGAGCCAAAGGCTTATAAACTGTCTGTACTTTCCAGTTCATTTGACCCTCTATCTTTGCAGGCGCCATGTTGGTGCTTTATCTCTTTCTATAGGTACCACAGTGGCGGGTGCTCGAGGGAACTTACCACCCGTGTACCACCACCTTTACGACGCCTCGTAGCACAAAGGGGTGCTGTGTCTGCCCACGAGTTTTGTTTGGATCTTGGTAACTCCAGGCTATTTCGCTGCGGTGCTTCCTTCTTTCCTGCCACCTCTGTTCTGTGGAATTCCTCTCTTCCATCTTCTGTGTTAACTGCTGAAATTTAATCTCACTCACTTTAAAGCCGTCTGTTCTCATCTGTGGTGCGCTGGATGAAACTTTGGTGTACAACACCCCATCCCTGAATAGGGCTCTGCCCGTGAGTGGTGGTGACAACTAAAACAAAAAAAATGTACCACTCCACCTATACCACATTGAAGTAACTTCTTCATCAGCCTTATGTGGGGAACCTTATGAACCTTATCAAAAAAGTTATATATATATATATATATATATATATATATATATATATATATATATATATATATATATATATATATATATATATATATATATATCTCTATCTTATATATATTTATTTATATATTTATATATATATATATATATATATATATATATATATATATATATCTATATATATATATATATATATATATATATATATATATATATATATATATATATATATATATATATATATATATATATATATATATATATATATATATATATATATATATATATATTATATATATATTTATATATATATATATATATTTATTTTTATATATATATATATATATATAATATATAAATAAAATATATAATATACATATGTATATATATATATATATATATATATATATATATATATAGAAAATTAAGTAGTTTTTAAAGTTTAATTGGAATGGTAGGAATAAAAATTAAAAAAGCAAAAAAATCAAATTCATATTAAATTTCAATAATAATAATAATAATAATAATAATAATAATAATAATAATAATAATAATAATAATAATAATAATAATAATATATTTAGGTTATTTTTCAAAGTAGTTTCCCATTAAAATACAGTTTTCTTTCAAGGAAAACGAATTTTTGCCAATATTTTAAGTTTGTTTCATTATATTGCGTACTTTATAAAATATATATTATTTCTAAAGTAAGGAACTTTAATTGACTTATTTTTGTAAAAAGAGTAAAATTTATTATTGTATTTCACTGATTCTAATAATAATTTATGAATTTATAATTTCTTTAATAATTTACTATATTTCAGAAGTCCGAAGTTTGAACGAAATTTTAAAGTACTTATGCTTTAATATGAGAAACAAATTCGCTCAAATAGTTCTTCAGCGACAAATCTATAGATGAGCTAGCCATGTTATATCACTATACATTTTTGGCGCAATTTGATTGGCGTGGAGATGTGAACATTATATAATAATACTGATAATGTGCTCGCAATTGATCCGACAAATTTACAGATTACCTGGGCATTTTATATTATTAATAATTAATATAACATATATATATATATATATATATATATATATATATATATATATATATATATATATATATATATATATATATATATATATATATATATATATATATATATATATAAATATATATATTTATATATATTTATATATATATATATATATATATATATATATATATATATATATATATATATATATATATATATATATATATATATATATATATATATATATATATACCTATATACATATATACATATATATATATATATTAATATATTATATATATATATATATATATATATTTATATATATATATAATGAAAATGAAAATAATAATGAAATTTGAAAAAAGAATTGATTTATTTTTATCTCATCTGGTCAGTCATCGCCGCATCATCAATAGATGACTGGACGCTTCCCACTGATATATATATATATATATATATATATATATATATATATATATATATATATATATATATAGGGTTGTGAAAAAAACATTTTTAATGTTTTTTTTAAAACAAAATGTTTTTTTTTTTTTTTTTAAAATTACCTCTTTTTATGTATATAAAAGATGTTTTAAATTATACAGTAGTACCAATACCCCTTCTAGGCCTAAATATTGACTTATTACATATTTTATATATACATGTACATTTATATATATATATATATATATATATATATATATATATATATATATATATATATATATATATATATATATATATATATATATATATATATATATATGATCAAAAGGATAGTATAACAGATTGGTTTTGGGTTGTCGGGAGAAAATGAGAATGGTAGGAAGGTGATTGATTTCTGTGAGGAGGAGGTATGTGTGTAAGTAATACTTTCTTTAAACACAAGAGTATTCATAAGTATACTAGAGTTGGTGTAGGTAGAGATGGTATCGAAGTGAAAGTATATGATTGATTTGTGTTGGTGAAGAAAAGAGATGTTGAAGTATGTATTGGATGTTAAATCAGTAGAGGGGGTTTAGGAATGGGATTATCAGATCATTATGTTGTTCTGTGTAAAAAAGTTAGTGGGGACTTGGATGGAAAGTGATACAGAAGGAAGTGGGTAAAATTAGAGTGAAGTTGTTGTGACAAGGTAATGGTAAGGATAAGTATGTAAGAACGCTCGCAAGTAAATCAGTTGAATGTGAACAAGTTGAAACTGAATAAATCTGGAAGCAAATGAAGGAAACAATTGTTAGCAGTGCAAAAGAAGTATGTGGGTGTGCTAAAGTAGGAAGTAAGAATGATAACAGAGTGGTGGAATGAAGAGGTGATGCAAGCGGTTAAAAGTAAAAAAGAAGCATGGTTGAATGTACTAAAAGCAAATGATGAAGTTTCAAAAGAAAGATGCTTGGAATTATATAAGGAGGAAAAAAGGAATGCTAAAAGATGCATACGTAAGAGAAAAGAAGAGATAAATGAACAGTTTGGAAGGAGGATGAATGGGGACATACAAGGGAATAGGAAGCTCTTCTGGAAGGAAGCGCGAAAGGTTAAGAATTAGAATAAGGGGAACCTGCTTAGAATAATGAATAGGAATGGTGTTTTTGTAACTGATGAAATGGATGTGAGTGGAGTGTGGAAAGAACACTTTGAAAATCTGTATAATATTGGCAGGTGATAATGACTGTGTGTGGGTTTGATGGTACGAAGGAATAGGTATTTTGGGATGAGGTTATTAGCAAGAGGAGGAAATGGGTAAAGTGAGAAAGTTGAAGAATGGTAAAATCTGACGATAGTGTGTAAGTAATGGTGTCAAATGATCAAGAATGGAGGCAAGATGGTGATTGATTGGATCTTGAAGTTGTGTAATAAAGCGTTTATGGAGGGTAGAGTCTAATTGGAGGAGACTAGTAATAATTCCCCTTATATAAGGGTAAGGAGATAAAGGGAACTGTAAGGAATTATAGTGGGATTTAGTTTATTGAGTGTTGTAGGGAAGATATATGCTGGTGTTTTGGTCGAAAGAGTGCGCCGAGTGACTGAAGGACTGATTGGTGAAGAACAAGGTGCATTTAGGAGTAGTAGAGGATGTGCGTGGATCAAATCTTTACATTAAACAAATGATAGAGAAAATTAGAGAGGAAGAAATTGTATTTAGGTTTATGGATTTGCAACGGGGTATGGGTTAATATGGAAGGTCTATGGCAGGTGTTAGTGATATATAGTGTTGGTGATAGGCTGATGAGCTGAATGGAATCAAAGTGTGCGGCGATAGTGGGCGGTAATGCAAGAATAAATGGTGTCAAAAGTATTGGTTTAGTATTAATAGCCGGTGTGAGGCAGGAATGTGTTATGTCTCCTTGATTATTCAATTTGTATATGGATAGGGTTATGAAAGAATTTGTTTGAGGTGGGAGTTGCAGGGGATGGTGATATAATGATGGAGATGAGTGGAGGGTGCCCTACCTATTATATGCGGATGATTTGGTTTTGTGTGACGAATCTGAAGAGTTTGAGAGGATTGGTAGAGAGATTTGGCAGGGTGTGTAAAAGGAGGGGTTTGAAAGTAAACGTAGATAAGAGTTAGGTTATGGTTGTGAGTGAGGTCAGTCCTCAGTGTGAAGTTATGTTAGATGGTGAGCAGCTGGAACAAGTGTCTGAGTTTAAATATTTAGAAGAATTTATGTTGGATGAGAGAACGGATGATGCCAGAGATTTAGTGGAAAGTTGTGTGAATGGCAGGAAGGTGGCTGGTGCAATTAGATCGTTGGTGAATGTAAGGGACTAAGTCTTGAGTTGCTAGGGTCTTACATGAGGGTATGTTGTTACCTGTGTTATTGTATAGTAGTGAGACTATGGTCTGGAATAAGAAGTATAGATCTAAAGTTCAATGTGTTGAGATGGACAATCTTAGGGGCATGCTAGGTGTGAGAAGAATTGATAAAATAAGGAATGAACATA
>JABUQX010131697.1:57500-72500 GCA_015478945.1 Trachelipus rathkii
TATATATATAAGCTAGCACTTACGGGCAGAGCCCCAGTGAAGGAGGTGGAATAGCATAGAGCCTTAACTTTCATAACTTTCATTTTAGGATTTAAACATAAAAAATTAATATTGGAACATCAAATTATAAATTACCTCCCACAGCCTGGTTATATACGTAGTGCGGATGGCGGATATTTATTCCACTAGTAACGACCTTCTTCACTTATTGTACTTATATCACGTCTGAGACGAATCTAGGCGTAAAAAGAAAATAGTAACTCACAATTTCTCGCCTCAATACGCTTGCTAGGCGAGTGATCTACCACCCGCGCAACGGGGTGCTCATTTTGGAAGATAATATTTACATAAGTTTTTTTTATCCTCCAATAAGAATTAATCCCACATGCTTGGAATGAGGATACAACATAATTTACATAAGTGTATTTTATGAGGATAAAACATACATAATAAGCTTTTAAATTTAACGAAAAACTGTAATACAAACGTTGCATAAAAGTTTTCATCCAAACACTAACACAAAAATAAAGTTCTTTTATATATCATAACTCAATATATATCGACTATTAATTATGCTTGACAGAACTAACGTTTTTTAACCATTTAATTAAAGGAGCTTAACATATAATCAAATTCATGAGTACTAAGAAAATATAAAGTCATAACGATAAACCTAACACACATTAAGCATGAATACTACTACTACAACCACTAACATTAACAAACTTCCGCGCTTATAAAACACCAATGTAAATAAGTACTCATAACATTTTATCTACGTACAGAAACGGTACACCTATATCTGCTGCTTTTTCAGAGCTATATACCCCCTAACAATATCAAGTGTTAATTTTTACCATTAATCAATCGTAAACATTTAACAAAAGTTTAGCATTAAACCTGGTCTATCATCATATCTCAGACAAAAGAATATACTTGTAGCACCGTAACAATTGTTACAATCACTTCGTAATATTTAACAAAATTCATTTACCATAACCTCGGTCTAAATATCAAATCCGATCGGGAAGATTGCAAACATAGCACCTAAAGTTTTAACCTAAATAACTCAAAAATAAAAACCATACAAATTTTATAATCCCTGACTTTCAAGAACAGAGTAGCATAAAATGAAGGTTGTGTCTTTTGAGTATAACAATAACAAATCCACAAAGTAAAAAGAGATGGAGGGCGGTCATAGTTGTACTATGAGATATTTAAACAGGGTAAATCTCAGTAAATCAGTGTAAAATCAAACTAACCATCTCTGCTAAGGTCCTCACAGTTTTCCGCAACCAGGCTGTGATGCTTATTTTGACGCTATTGATCTCTAACGTCATATTTTGATGCCTCCATGTGGTGGATATTTTAGAACACTCAAATGGAAAAAATTTAAAGTTCTTATATAATTCTGGCTTCGCGTGACCCTGATATCTTTTGAGAATACAAAAAATATGATGTTGAAACAAATATTCCAAAGTTTAAGCAGCAATCCAACGGCGTAATCATATCATATCCTGCCTCACCATATCGTAGGGATATATGTAGGCTAAATGGCAAACGCTAACATAACTAGGCGTATGATAAATAGCACAGCTAAGCAGATACCTGAACATTTCCCTACTTTTCAACAGAGTAAGTCGGTGGCCTAAAAAGGTCATAATCCTACCTGCGATATGTGATGCCTACTTTTCGCTCTATTATTCGCAACAGGTAAACCCTAGCCCTATTATCGCCTCTACAAAATTCCTGAACAAAAATGAACACAATACTATCAAAAGATAACCAACCAGACGAGTGACTTGATAATTCCGAATCACTAGGTTCACCTCATTCAAAGTGTCACTGCCTGGTTCGAGTATACACATCATTTGACCTAAGAATAAACGTAGACATTAGCAAAGTTCTAGGCGCAAACCTAACATCTCATGCAACAAACAATTACTATAGCTCACGTTTCTACCATCATCCGCTTCAGTTAACCACAGTCAAATATCTACAAAAACGATCCTGTTCTCTAACAAATCAAGTGGGTTTATTGGTTCCACATTGTCAGTAGTGTATATATTTAACATAACGTAACCTCTTGGAGAAATAAACAGTTTCATCAATCCAAACGAGTCATCCTAAGCAACACACATCTACCTACCTTTCGAGAGAAGACCCATGTAGGGATGCCGGACACCCGCAATTGAATTTCCATTTTTCCCATGAAAGGAGGGGAATCCTGCGAGAAAGGGGAGTAAAATACCACGAAGCGGAGTGTAACGCGCGAGCGACGTTACAGCACCTGCACAGGGAATGGACGGGGCAATATTCACCGATACCCTGCAAGCTACTCGCTGTCGGAGCTGAGGACCTACAAAGCTGCAATTTAGGACTATGTTTCATGGATAGCACATGAGCGGTGCATCGGGTATAGAGGAGAGGGCCTACAGTGAAGAGTGGGCAGTTACTTTGAGATTTAAGCATGTATATTACTTCGGGATTTTCTAGGCGGGCTTTAAATCTGCTTAATAAATAATTCCACACTATACGATACTTTTACTGGGCAGTATAATTTTAATTCATAAGAACTTTATTTTTATGGCCCTATTTGTCAGGCGGAGATTAAATACTATTATTGGGTTCATTATTTATGGGTTATGTCTTCTTATCGGTTAGAACACTTTTGTTATGGTGTTACGGCCATATACACTGCTATGATATATCTCACACTCGGGGACTTGAAATTGAAGTTCTAGAGCCTCGCGCAGAGGTTTATCGTTAATATAATTTTTTTGATGTAAAAATTTGCAAACGCAGTTTGACTAGTACAAAGCTTTGTGTTACGTGTATAGCGAGATAGCATGCTTTGCTTTGCTCAGTTAACGTGGAACTATGTAGAAGGAGGAGCAGGTTATTGCTCAAACGTTCTTTATGTTAAATATTACTATATATTAATTGTAAAGATATAAGAGTAGAATCAAAATGTATGCGTGAATCGGTGTGTCCTTAGGAAGCAAACAGGGGTTGATAGGGTTGTAGTCGTTATTTGCTACTGAAGTGCTCTAGGCGCTCTTATACGTGGTTTGGTGTGAGGGATAGTTTTGTTATGTTAGTTGGTTTATTCCGTGTACGTAGTGACGTTGTTTAGGCTTTACATCGTTTTACATCTATACAGTATAAAAGAGAATCTACTGTAGCTGTCAGGCTATAAATTGTTGTACTAGGCTTAGCTTTACTTAATGGAGTACATAAAAACGTGGAGGTAGACATAAGCAGTAATGTGTTCATATAAGCGACTTGGTTAAGTGATAAGTTAAAGGAAACTTCATAGTTAGATAGTGTTATGTTTAGATATAGGAAAAAACAGCTTTGGTTTAATGGGATACCAGTGTTTAACTCCTCTAGATGTTTATATTCAGTTTGGCTGGCTCCTATTGATAAATGTGCTGACCCGAAGACTAATATCGATAATCATCCTTTTAAATACTTTATATGCGCACGAGAGGTGTATTAATTAAAACGTTTATGGTGGCATAGGTTAGAGGTATGCCTTGGAAAAGTATGAATAGGTTACGTTTTGTCGCTGTTAGTTTCTTTACCGGTGTTAAGTTTGTTGGACCTTGTTAATCGTGAGCTTCTTTGTACGGAAAAGGACTTTATAATGTTGTTGTTGTTTGTCGTGTGTACAACTAATTTACTATTCTTAGCTTCAATTAATGATGCTTAAATTGATTTAGCTTTTATATTAATATGGAAATAAACGTATTGTTAATGTAAGATTAGCATATCGAATCTGTTTGCCGTAAGGGATATTTAGTAATATAAAAAGAACTCACTTCTGAGAGCTGCTCTATGTTTTATATCGAGGCAGTAAAATATGACATAGTCTTAATAAATGTACTAGCCTATCGGATTTAAAATGCACTGGATATTAGTATAATTAATACCTTGATAATTTAGAGATATGGCTAGAAAAAGAGTGAATTAGGTTTAGTATTACTCTGTATGTCATGTTTTGCTAGGGTACTTCATACTGGCGAATAAGTATGGAGACTTGTTAATGTTAGTATTGGGTTTTATCGTTTCCTAAGCGTATAAGGAGTGTATGTTAGGTTTTGTCATTTTACCGCTTATATTCTTAGTTCTGGTATAGTTATGAAAACATATTAAGCTTTAATTTAATAGTGCCAATAAACATTAATTATAAATTGACAGGTAACTATATGTACTCTTTTAACCAAGGTATAGGTCATTGAATATAGATATAGACACCATTCTCATGTTCACAATCTTCGGACTGGATTTGTATCGATTTTGTAAGGAAAATGAAACTTTTATTTTTGGTAACTACCTTATTGGGTTGTTGGTTGTTGTGGGTGTTGTTTAGTTGTTGTTTGTTCGTTGTTGTTGTTGGTCGGTTGGGTATTGTTTGTTGGTTGATAGGTTGGTTAGTCTAACCGAGACAAGAATATATACCACTTTGTGAATTGATATGGTTCGTTCGTTTATATAGCGTTGTTTCTATTTCTTTCTCTCACTCGTGGTGAAGAAGAGTAAAAAGATCCGGCCTTACTATCGAGGGGTTGTTTCGCGAGACAACGATTTCTTCAAGGTAGGACATTTTTTCGACGTATAGTTGGTCACGGATGTCTGTCATCTTCCCCAATTTAACCTGTTGTTAATATCTTCACAAGGAGCTTCGGTTATTACCAGCAATGTGTCATTTATATATTAATTCGGTTCACCGGATCGGATACCTTGATAACATTGAGCTTGTATTCACCCCCAAAGGGTCAAATAATAAGATCCTTTATTTCGTTTGTGCTGAGGGATCATAAGAATTATGGACCTCGCTGCTGCATGGCTAGAGGATTAAGGGTATGTTTTCCAATGGGTTGGTCAGAGTCGTGAATTTAAATCAGTATCAGAGGCTGACAGTGTGAGAGGTCAATAAAGAAATAGACGCTCGTTCTCATCGCGTGAACGGTATTAAAACCCTTGTATTATGTCGCCAACTATTGGAAACCCATCGATTGTGTGACATTCATGCGTACGTGTATAGGTTTCACAGTTCGAACATCGTAAAATATTACAGCATTGCTATAAAATATAAAAAAAACGAAATTAACATCACATCTTAACGAAATGTTGATATACTTGAGGACTTATTAATTGCATAGGCACTATGGTGAAATCTATGACATATTATAAAACCGAAACATATGGTTCCCCAGTATAATACAGTACTACAGGAGTGCAATTAATAACTATGCAGTTTGGATAGGAAAAGTTTACTTATCTCTTGTATGAGAGAAGAGTGCTGCTGAATCAAAATATGCAGAAAATGGTTTAGTGTGGCTGGGAAGGCATTTATACTCACATCCTTTCAAAGGATGTTAAATCTTTAGAGAGATATATATGGCTTACCCAACTTGAATCCTATGTTTGCTGATCAGATGAAATTAATATATTTAAAAAAACTATATTTTGCTTTTTTATAATGTTATAGATAATTATATTAAGCTCTAGACTTTGCTAGAGAAAATTACATTTTTTTTGCACCAAATGCATCTTAACAAGAATACGACTATATAATGCCTTACAAAATAAAAAATTAAAACTGGGATTAATAATATTTTTAAAAACAAAGTCCGATTTGAAGGATAAGCTTTAGTAATAGCTATGAAGAAGTAAAAAACTTTACTACAGACTAACTACCCATTAGGTATTATACTGGTTAGGTAAGGTTATGCTAATTTTTTGTTAAATAATCCTATGTTAATGTAAATTAAATTGTCGATTTTGAGTGACTATGTTATAAAGTATGAATGGAATATGTTTTTGTGAGTCTATAGTTAATTTAGTTACTGGTGATTATGTGTATGTGGTTGTTAATGTTAGCAGTTTTTAAGTGCTTAAGGTATGCGTCAGTTGTCCCGTTGTATATTATATTTCCTTTAGTTTTCATTGTTAAATCACTGTTGCTTATAATTAGAAAACTTATGTTCTACGTTACCTATCTTTCACTGCGTCTGTATCGAGTATCACAATACCAACACATAGGGTTATAGTAAATTTTAGTTAAATTTACCATGTTAGTGTATACAAATAACAATTTGCATGTTAGCAGATATGCTGACCAAGTGTGAATAAGTTACGTTTTTGGTTGCTAATTAGTTACTTTACTACACTGAAGTGTTAGGTTGTGAAACTTTTTAATGTTAACTTATACCTGTTTAAGATGAGTTAAGTTGTCGTTGTGCATTATTTCCTTAGTGTCAAGATGAAGTAGCTACATAGTACGCTTTATTAAAAATGTGAAAAAACCTTTGGTACGTAGTGCAGCAATATATATGTTTGATTTTTGTGTATATAAGAACTTGCATTTTTATGTTTATGTATGCCAAAATACTACCCGAAATGTGACTTGAATCATAGATCAATAGATGGGAGGGTAGAGAGGATGGGGAGGGGGAGTGGGGAGGGTTGTTTTTGATTTACTTATTTATTGATTTAGGGTATGTAAAAAACGTGAATTTTTACGTTATAAAATCACAAAAAGAATAAGAATTTTATTTATTTATTTTTATGTTCGTATTACCCCTGATGTTGGTGATAACATATTCTGAGGAAATATTGTGTAGTCCATTTCTTGCTTGAAATGACTCCATATGTAATCATTACACAAATAATTTAATAATCTTGGCAACTAGCGCACAGCTCCAGCACCGGTGCCGGAGCCAACTCTGATTCCTCTCCAGATCTCCTCCTCTCACTATTCTTCTTTCTTTTGAGGGATTCTACTTTTGCTTTCCTTCTTCTTCTTCTTCCCTCTCTTTCTGTAGTTGATGCAATTTCTTCTTTCTTTTTCAACTGGAACCCCTCCCTTCCCGGTGGGGTACCTGACTTCCGAACCGAATACCGCCGGCTTGCTTCCATCCCGTCTCCGACTCCGAATTCCTCCAACATGTTCAATGAATTTAGGTCCTGTCAGGATCATTTTTTAATTTTTGTGGGGCAGCGTCGCCTCCCTTTACCGGGGGGACGCAGATGGACGCTAGAGGGACTAATTCTCGTCTCCGGACGAGATTACAGTCATCCTATAGTCACATACACAATTTTGCCCGATCGGTTAAGCTTACAAGGGTTTTCAGGGACGAATTTGACACTTCGTGCATGCCTAAAGGGGGCAACACCTCCTTAGGTGCTCTACGGTACCAAAATCGCAGGGATCCAGTATCACCTATCATAGAACAATATACCAAGTTTTGAAGCGATAACGTTACCTCTACCCAATGTAGATTATATGCGGACTCAAACCGGATGCGAAGAAGACTGGGCGAATCCGAAGTCTGAGTTGCGTAAAAAAACACGATCCCTACAGGGATCGTTTTTCAACTCAGATTCGATTTTTCATCAGTTTTATTCGAGAAATAATAATAATAATGTGTATGTGTATGCGTACGCACGTGAGACCGCGCTCGCGCGCTGCCGTAATCTCGTCTCCGACGAGATTACGTCATCACGCTCGAACTACTGTGGATTAGGCTTAAATCAATCTCGGGTTTGGAAAGCAAGGGTATAAACGCGGGCGTAGCGGCTAAGCTCTTGGGGGTGTACCCACTATATACATCCTACGACTTGAAATTTCGTGTGTGATCAGCATTTCATATAACCTAAGTAAGTTTTTCCAGACCTATATCTCTATTCCTTCATATCGAAAGGGTGGTAGATCTCAAAAGCACCCCCACTATTATATATATTATATAAATATATATTTTAATATAATAATAAATATTATATATATTATATATAATATTATATAGTTATATATAACTACATCACAACCTCCTAACTACCCTTACACATCATACTAATACTATATAATACCTCCACCACTATATAATATATATAGTATAATATAATATATATATTTATAATAATATATATATATATAATCTGGGTTAGTCATGTTCAAAAATAAAAGCTTAATCTGTTATTTATTTTTAATGAATGAGTCACAGGAGATTTTACTCTCCATCAGCGGGATTCGAACATTGGACTCCGCGTCGCAGAGTTAAAAATAACCGGATGCTCTAACCACTAGGCCATTCCATGTCCCCAAAAAAGAACGCTTCAAGGGGTAGTTTTTAAAGACACCGGTTTTCTCATCCGCATAATTGGCATTAAAAAATACCTTCCAAAGTTCCAACTAGATGGCTCAATTGACAAAATAAACTAAAAATATATTAACAAAGGAAAGGCTAAAATATTTAGTTTGAATTTATTGAAATTGAAATTGAAATTAAAAAAGAAAAAAAAAAGAAAAAATAACAGCAAGGTAACAAAAGATTGAGAAATTTTTAAATGCTTATAAATTTTTAAATTATTGTTGTCTGGAAAAATGTAAGCATATTAAAAGCAGTTTTAAAATCGTTAATTTTAATAATATTTCAGGATGCTTTATAACTCTAATATTTAGTTATTATTCACAATATCGTTAGGAAATTTATTTTTCAATTTTGTATTAATACTTGCTATTTATATCTTGTAACAATTAAAGTTTGTCTTTTTAATCAGAAAATAAGAATAGAATGAGGCTTTCATTTCCTGCCTGAATTAATTAGTAAATTAAGCAATTATCGGAATGGGTTGTTGGATTTTCCAACGAATTTTGTAAGGAATAACAATTTTTAAACAATTTTGTTGCATTTGTTATTATCTTATGTTGGTGAGCTTATACTGTAAATCTAAAGTCCTAAGTAAAATCATAGTTCATCATTCTAGAGTCTTTTATTAATTACCTTCATAATCATAATCAATGGTATTTAAATCTACAAAAATAGCTGTGGAATCTTACACTTTTTAGTTTTTTTTTTTCTCTTTTTTTGGTATTAAAAGTAAACAGCAATTTAACAATTACTGAATTTAGAGATAAAATAAATATATTTCGATGCATTTCTCAAAACAAAATATTCTTTTTCTTTACTATGTTAATTTTAGAAAACTGGAATTTTCACTACATTCTCCTCTGTAAATCATTTGATCGTCAGGGATATCATCACTTGGTGTTCAGATAGTGATTCAGACTGATGAGTAGCAAGTACTCTTTAGATCTCTTATCTTCACAGAACCTTATTAGAATTTACAGGTCTTTGCACTTTTCATTTAACAAAGAAATAAACATGTGGTAGATGTGGTCAGATTCCTGGTGGGCTTGATATTTCTTTCTCTCCTTCCCTTGGCTATTATTATTTTTGATTTTAATTGAAAATAATTATTTCTATTTCACTGACCTAACATTAAAAGAAAGCATCTGATTATATAAAAACTTAGAAGAAAATATTTTATCTTACCCTTCAAAAGCTGCTCATCCTGATGAGAATACAACAAAAGAACGTGGATAGATCTATTTGCTTCAGTTGGACAGATAGTTTTTCAATTGTACTAGCGTGTTTTAAATCTTCATAAAACAGTTCAGTTGATTGTCCCATTTTATATCTTGCCAAATTTGTTATAAAATCACTGCAGTACCATCGCAATCTCGTTTTCACATATTTTGGACGGTTTTCTCTGTACCTTATATTTATATATATATATATATATATATATATATATATATATATATATATATATATATATATATATATATATATATATATATATATATATAATATATTTATATATATATATATATATATATATATATATATATATATATATATATATATATATATATATATATATATATATATTATTTATATATATATATATATATATATATATATATATATATATATACTATATATATATATATATATAAAATATGATAAGGATATATATTTATATATATATATATATATATATATATATATATATAAATAATTTATTTATAAAAATCAAGATTTATATAAAATATAACCAGTTAGTGAATGACTGAAACAGGAAAGGTCTTAGTCATATTTATAATATTGAACTGTTACAGGTTTTAACGGGTTTAACCAGGTTTCCCTCAGCTACCTTTAACAGGGTGGTAGAAAGGTGATTTTACCATACCTGGTAAAACTACCTTTACGAACGAGCTGAAGATTTACCATACCTGGTAAAAAGCTGGGTGGTAACAAGGTGATTTTACCATACCTGGTAAAAAACTGGGTGGTAACAAGGTGATTTTACCATACCTGGTAAAAACTAGAACAGTAACAAGGTGATTTTACATACCTGGTAAAAACTGGGTGGTAGAAAGGTGATTTTACCATACCTGGTAAAACTACCTTTACGAACGCTGATACCGAAAGGTCTTTCAAAATACACTTTATGAATTTCACCTTTTGTGAAGTCGAAAAAAATGTATTTTGGAAAACCTTCGGTATCAAAAGTCTTCCAAAATACACTTTTTCTACTTCACCTTCTTGTGAAATAATTTTAATACGCAATTCATTAAAAGAAATAATTCCTTATAAATCTTTTTCGTAGTATTATAATATAAAAGATAAATCATTTCTTAATTAATTTAAATAAGACATTATATTCCTACTAAATATATATAATTTCAAGCTCTAACAAAATATATATATATATAATATAAAAATATAAAATATAATATTACATTTCGTTCATTAACAGAATATAAGGTAAGAAGAAATGAGAATTGATATTCTGATATTTTAGTAGCAAATTTTTATTTCCTATAATTTTTGGACGTTTCTCCCCTAAAACATTAACATTTCATAGTCATTTTCGTTAATATATATATATATATATATATATATATATATATATATATATATATATATATATATATATATATATTATATATATATATATATATATATATATATATATATATATATATATATATATATATATATATATATATATATATATATATATATATATATATAAATATATATATATATATATATATATATATATAACCAAAGTTCTATCATAATGTATAGAATCGGAAAAACAATCAAATTAAAATTTAGAAACAAGGGCGTTGAAATAAAAATTTCAACCGACCGATATTTTAAAAATAAATTTTTTATTCTAAAAGTGTAGACAATGTTTTATCATATTCTTAAATGAAAAGTTTGCTTATTTTCTTTGAAGTAACTATTTTTTAAGTTTCGTAAAAATGAAATTCTATACAAAATGAAATATTGGCTGAAAATATTAAATTTTATTTTCAAAAAATAATTAAAAATAATTTTAATCAGAAATATTATATAAAATTATTAAAATAAATGTATTATTATTTAATATTTCGTTTCTCAAAGCAATAAGTATATAAGGTTTAAGAAAAAAAAATCCATTTTTACCGTAATGGGGTTCTCTAAACCCAGTCACACAAATTAACAAAATTAACAAAATTTCTTTTTTTTTTTTTTTAAATGTTTTTGAGATTCACATTTAATTCATCCGTGTCATAGGCATAAACTTTTGTCTATCCCTGATATTTTGGTAGGGACTTATCTTTTAAAGAGTTTTTTCTTTCAATACATGTTTTACGATTGACTTTTTTTGCCAATAGATAACTTGATTTTCACATATGATTCCCAGTAACAAGCTTTTTTGTTTACGCTTTCGAGTTTCGTCTTTATTACTAATGCTTTTACCGAAACATATTCCGCTTATTTCATCATCTTCATAAAATTATACCACTTTCTATTTAGTTATTTCTTTTAAAATTTTCCCTGTGACATATTGAAATTTCTGGCAATATCCACAAACAGATTTCATTTAGTGTGATTTAGTGACAGGTATATTGTAGCCCCAGCCCCCCCCCTCCAAAAAAAAGTCCTTAGTTCGTTCTGTTCTCAAAGGCGACAGTATTAGGATTTATTTCGCCTTCTGAAAACTGCTTTAAGAATTATTTTTCAATTTATCAAAGATATTTTCAAACCTAAAACGTAATAATGCCATTTATCTATGGGTATATATATATATATATATATATATATATATATATATATATATATATATATATATATATATATATATATATATATATATATATATATATACTATATATATATATATATATATATATATATACTTTATATATATATATATATATATATATATATATATAAACATATATATATATGTCTACTTCTATATATATAAATATATATATATATATATATATATATATATATATATATATAATATATATAATAATAATAATAATAATATATAATATATATATATAATAATATATATATATATATATATATAATATATATATATATATATATATATATATATATATATATATCTAATAATATATATATATATAATAATATATATATATATATATATATATATATAAGAAATATATAATAATATATATATATATATATGAAATATATATAATAATAATATATATAATAATATATATATATACATGTGGGACAATAATAATAAAAATACTTTTAAATATATAATTTTAATATAATATATAAAAAAAAACTAACGTAATAATATATGTATATATATATATAATATATATATATATAATAACAATAATATATATATATAATCTATATATATATATATATAATATATGTATATGTATATATATATAATATATATATATATATATATATATAATATATGTAATATAATATAATAATAATAATATAATAATATATATATATACTATATATACCATATATATATATATATATATATATATATATATATATATATATATATATATATATATATATATATATATATATATATATATATATATATATATATATATATATATATATAATACTACAGCTGAAATTATTAGGGAACAAAATTTTACTTGAAGTTCAGATAGTCTTACTAACTTTTATCATAGGATCAATAAGCTAAATTAAGCAAAATAGTTTAACCCATTCATTCCAGATACATAAATACCCAGTACACAAGTTTACTAATTTCAGTTTAGTGTTTTAATCTGTTGGAACATCCAGAAATTAAGTATAATCTTTTCATTTGATCAGAATAGTTTGATATCTTTGATTGAAGTTTATCCTCTACATGTCAATATTTGTCCTGCTCGTGACCTTCTCGAATTTTGTTTAAAGAATCATCGTTGCTCTAATAAGTTTGGACACCTGTGCTTTCGTTGCATGTCCTGTATCTAAAATATTTTAAAGGTATTGCAAACTAAATATAGACACTCCATATAATTTGCTCTGTTATTTTTATATTCATTAAGTATATGTAGCAATCATTAATTTGAGTGTGGAATAATTCTATTGTAAAATAAAAAGCGCATTTAGAAACAGTAATCCTTTCTCAAGTAGTTCATATACTTACGCTACTGTACAAGAGAAACTCCCAAATCTTATAGGCTTTGTTTAGGTAAGATCGACCTATCTAAGGATCTACCAATCCCTTCTGTATACTTCTCATTTTGGCAAACCTGACTTGTAGATTCCAACTGAATTACAAGTTCACTACTTGTTAAAATTGAACTATTTTCAACTTCCAGGTAAGGAATTAAACTTACTGTCATTTTTTTTCATGTCCTAAGTTGTTTGTAGTTGATACAAATATAGACAAAAGTCATTAAATTTATTTGGGCATCCTTGTATTAGTCCATGGTTTTATGGATCTCGGAGACTTTGTTTCAACCTTATTTTGTTTTTAGATTGCTTTTCAACATACCTGGTGGTATCTCATCTTTCCCTTACTGCTCCTGATTTGAGATATAAGTTGGGCCTATACAGTATAATATAAAGTTTATTTAAATTAAATTTTTAAATATAAACACATAAAAGAAATCAAATATATTTCATTAAAAATCTCACTAATATATACTTTAGTAAGATTATATATATATATATATATATATATATATATATATATATATATATATATATATATATATATATATATATATATATAACTCTTATAGTTCTTAAATATATATATATATATATATATATATATATATATATATATGTATATATATATATATCAGTGAAGCTTCCAGTAATCTATTAATGCAGCAATGAGTGACCAGAAGAGACAAAAAATAAATCTATTCTTATCTCATATTTCATTATTCTTTTCATTTCATTATATATATATATATATATATATATATATATATATATATATATATATATATATATATATATATATATATATATATATATATATATATATATATATATATATATATATATATATATATGCGCTTGAAAAAGCGGATCAATTACAATGAATTAATATTAATATAACATGCCCAGGTAATCTGTAAATTTGTAGGATCAATTGCGAGCACATTATCAGTATTATTATATAATGTTCACCAATCAAATTGCGCCAAAAATGTATAGTGATCTAACATGGTTAGCTCATCTATAGATTTGTCGCTGAAGAACTATTTGAGCGAATTTGTTTCTCATATTAAAGCATAAGTACTTTAAAATTTCGTTCAAACTTCGGACTTCTGAAATATAGTAAATTATTAAAGAAATTATAAATTCAAAAATTATTATTAGAATCAGTGAAATATAATAATAAATTTCACTCTTTTTACAAAAATAAGTCAATTAAAGTTCTTTACTTTAGAAATAATATGTATTTTATAAAGTACGAAATATGATGAAACAACCTTAAAATATTGGCAAAAATTCGTTTTCTTTGAAAGAAAATGTATTTTAATGGGAAACTACTTTGAAAAGTAACCTAAATATATTATTATTATTATTATTATTATTATTATTATTATTATTATTATTATTATTATTATTATTATTATTATTATTATTATTATTATTATTATTTAATATGAATTTGATTTTTTTTTTTTTTTTTTTTTTATTTTTATTCCTTTCCAATTCTAATTTAAAAAAAAAACTATTTCGGCCGCTCTCTCTCTCTCTCTCTCTCTCTCTCTCTCTCTCTCTCTATATATATATATATATATATATATAATAATAATAAATATATAAATATATAATATATATATATATATATATATATATATATATATAT
>JABUQX010131697.1:80000-84443 GCA_015478945.1 Trachelipus rathkii
TATATATATATATATATATATATATATATATATATATATATATATATATATATATAATAATATGCTATATCTTTATATATATAAATTCTGCATTTATAGCAATTCTATATTTATATCTAAATTCTGTATCTATATTCTGTATTTCTAAATTCTATATTTGCAGGAAAATTCTGTATTTGATCTAAATTGTATTTGTATCTAAAATTCTGTATTTTTAAGTTTTGTATTTATTATCTAAATTCAAAATAAAAACTATTGAATTAAACGCTTTCATTACTCAACATTAAGATATTATCCTTAACATCATTAAATATTACTTTTCGATTAATGACTCACCTTATTTTACGGAAAGGGCTCGAAAAGCCCACCAGAGCAAGTTCAAAGTACTAAAGTACAAAGTATGATACAAAAGTGGGAGTTAAGAATTCGGTAAAAGAAGAAAAGACAATTTAAAAAAAATTCGCCGCCCCCGCCAAACAAAGACAACAAAGACTCTAAAGGCTCCTACTACGTTCTAGTATCAGTGTTGGGCGATTACAGCTTATATCATGACTTGCGTGAAACTCCCCAGCATTATCTACGAAAGTTGTTCATGAGAAATGGGGTTGGGGGGGTTGGGGGCGGTCCTGTACTTGGTTGTTAAGGATGTTCTTAATTTTAAGCAAATATCTTTCAGATGTCTGTGTATACAAATAGAGGTTTGAAATCTCATGTTGATAATCTTATTCTTGCCTATGCCAATTTGATAAACCGTGGACAATAATCTTTCGTCCCGCTGGTCAATCCTTATAAATCCCTTGGATCTCCATTGCCGCCGAAACTGTCCGCGGCGGTTTTCCGCCAGCCACCTCCCCCGAATCGCGTCCACGCTGGATCGTCGCCTTCGTCCTCGTGCGGCGCGGGACCCTTCTTTCTGATAACTCCTTCAAGCACCGGTGATGTGTAGAGTCATGGATCCACGAATATACTTGCCCAACCCATACAAAGCAGCTGCAACATCGCGATCCAGCCACAAACAACCACGGGTGCAACAACCGGAACAACGCAGGAGTTCAGCAAGCATCAACCATTGCAACATACACAACCTACACCAAGTTCGGCAACATCACCAGGTGCCGCAACACTACGGCTATCGCCAGTACAACAAGCAGCAGTCCGAGGACGAGCAAGCATGCAAAGAGATGTAACTCTATGGGCTCTCATGCTGAATCTTCGTTTACACCAGTCGGTCTTCTGGTTACAAGGTCTTCCCGTGTTCATTCATTAGGTTGCCATACTGCACACCGCCAAACAAGACCCAAAGAAGTCTGCCGTTCCTCTTTGGCACAAGACATCATAAATGGAAGTTTTAATCCTTTTAACCCGTATTCATTACGAAAGTAAATATTTCTTGATTAGCTCTCACGAGGCTTTCTTCTCGTTTCTCTCAGACCTAGATTTGTCTGGTTCAGTGCTCTTGCATAGTTCTCATGCTATTCCTGTCTAGGCGTTTCTTGCTAGACTCATGAGGATACGTCGTTATAGGCATGTGCGCTGCCGTCTTGCCCTGACGCAAGCAAACAAGGTGTAAGAAGACCCTATTAGATGATTATGATGAATAGTCGCTAGGAATCGCATCCTCGCATGCTAGCTCATGAAAGAAACCTTATTGAGGATGATAGACGAGAGTACGGATGGGGCCTTCCTGACACGTCCTCATCCCACAATTTAGAGGTCCTACGTCAAGTTCTCGCAATGAGACTGTCGCAGTATGCCGAGACGAGTGTCAGCCTCGGCTCCTCCTGTGAATGCCAGTGATTCAGCGGCAATCTTTTCATTCCTACTTGTTGATCTCTCATAGAATTCTATTGTCTGGACTGCCAAATCCCTAAATGTCGATTCTAGGATCTGTTTAAGATGATATTTAGACAGTTTACCGTTGAGGTGTTTCCAGAGCTCAGAGTTACTACCTGCCTTAGACCCTCTGTAAGTGCAAGATGACACTTGCCTGGGGCCTGGCCTACGCCGCTCTTTAAGCTCGAAGAGTTTGTTGCCTCAGCTACATTGCTTTAAGAGTCGAAGAGATATCTCCCTCCTGAATTGACAGCCCGACAAAATGCTTGCCGACCGTAAATTACTGCGCCGAAGTTTTTCACCAATTGTCACAGAGTCTGCTGTGTATTATTGCTAGTGCTCCTCACTTATTCACGGGAAGGATGTATGTCGGCTGTGGCCTGTAACCAATTTACAAGCGCGCTTTCCATTCTAGGCTCCTTATACACGGGATGGTTAAGCTCCCTCTGGTCTATCATATTTTAGCCGGCTCAACTGTCTACTACCGTGTCGACTCTACTGTCAATCCATACGTCCCAGTGTGGTAGCGGTATGTTTGCCGAGCACTGGCGCTATTCTAATACCAAGAAACATAGACACCATAGTCAATCGCATATACAGGAAGTCGCTTAAATATAGATTATTAGCCTCTCTAGTAACAGCACATATTAAAATGCAGTGTTTCATGCTCATATTTACTTCAGAACGGTGATTCTTGAAGTAGTATGAATGCTGTAAAGTTGGTGTAAATAGCTAATTTTAAGAGACCAATCTACATCGTCGTGTGTTCTGCGTGCGATTTTTGAATTTATAGTAAATAAGTAGGCGTGAACTTTTCGTGTGTTATGTGCGGCGGATTGTCGCCCGCAGTTTTAGAGTAAGGGTTAGGCAGCGTTAAGTATACTGCATCGTACGGCTACAGGCAGTATTGATACTCCATTACCTTTTAGTGAGCAAGGGTAAGTTAAGCAGCTCGTGAATGTACATAGGTGCGGCTTTAGTGTTATAGAATGTGCATATATGGGCTGTATTGAAGTAGTGTGGTATAGCATCTGTACTACTCTATATGTTTGATATTTTAATACTTTTTATGTTGGGGTAGGCTATACCCCTTCTTTTGTTAATCAAATATAGTATGGAAAATAGATAAAGAATGAAAAAGTAAAAAGAGAAAACTAGAAAAGAATTGAAACTTAAACGTAAGTTTTAAGGCATTACATTTAAAGTACTTGTTGTATATGTATGGCTTTTTGTCGTTTATATATTTATAGTTATGAATTATTCATGGTGGCTAATCTTAATGTGTTATGCTCTTGTGTTACCTTTCAAGATAGTTTGACCCAATTATTCTAGTCATTGCGTGACATTCCATTTAATCATAGCTTCGCTTTGTTTTTCGGCGTTTTGTGTTTAAAAGTACAATTTCACTTATTTGGATAACATTGATGTTACAATGATATAAACGCCTCCGGTCTCATCGATCGGATTTTGACAGCGAATGTCAAATTTATTTCTGGATACTGTAGAGGTTCTAGGCGAGTAGAATTTAAGGGAACTCTAGTATGAAGTTTATACACAGAAGGCGTGTTGAGTTCCAAAAACTTGATGTCACCCGAATTTATGTGGAATGCTTTCTTAGCCATTATTCTTTAAGAAAAGTAAAATATACGGCTTTTGAAGCATCATATTGCGGTCCTTACTTTCGAAGAAGAACATCAACCTGGGCGACACTTTGGATTCTATGATCAAATTTCCTGCTCTACGCCTATCCCTAAAAGTAAGGTAACTGTACACGGACTTTTAAACCGCTTTAAACGTTCAATCCGCTGACATCCGTGCATATATCCTAGCTAATAGTCTTTGTGAATATAAAATAACGGGCATATCGTATGTGTATGCAAATTGGATACTTTTAGAGTGACTGCAAATTTGTCTTCTTGTAAGTTAGATGTTTATGTACTGTGAGTATGTGATCGAAGTAAAATTTCTTATTGCTTGGCGCTCTTCATTCTAACTTTGCCGCGGAAAACGTGCTGTGGAATTACTTGAAGTCGGTGGAAAATTTCTTACGTTCTTTATTTGGGACTGCTATGGACTGATGATGTCCAGAGTCAATGCAAGAAGCTAAATAAGCAAGTATTGGTCTGAAGCATATCAGATAAACGTAATTGCCTGTTTTTAAGTAGTTGTATGAGTACGGGGCAATTGATAATCTAAAGTAGAGCAAATTGTTCTCTCCACGCATTGACACTAATCAATAGAATGATTTGAGAAATCAAACGCCAGAAGATCTGCACATATTAGCTTTTTTTCCCATTCTTTATGGGCAATTAATTTAATAGGATTCCTGAGTTTTCGAAATTTTAAATACATATATGCAAAATCTATTAGTAATAATTAGTAATAATATATTAGATGGCTATACGTGTATGTGGGCTCAAATCAAGAAAGAGCTAGCTTCTATACATTATATGTCTTCTTGGAATTTAAACACCTCTGCATGTGTCTATGAAATTCTACAAGGAATACTTCATGATGTGGATACTACGGAGTCCCTCCTTTCTGCTGCCCAGGAAAATTTGCGTATGAATGTCGTTTTCTTACCCTTCTAATGAATTGTTGCTGTTTCCT
>JABUQX010131698.1:0-12133 GCA_015478945.1 Trachelipus rathkii
GAAGTAGGAAAATAAAAATTGTAAGAACATTAACTTCTCATGCCACGTTAAAGAAGAGGTTCTATGCACTGTGCTTCAAATTATATTTGAATGTCTTTCTATAGCAATATATACTTATATATATATATATATATATATATATATATATATATATATATATATATATATATATATATATATATATATATATATAGGCCAGCCTCCCGAAAGCATCATGCATGTAACTAAAAAACTATAACAGCTACAGGAAAATAAATAACATTTTTGATTTCAGCAAGCAATTTCATTGATGAAACTTAAAAAAAATTATTTTATTCTAATATTTATTAATAACACCTTAAATATTAGTATAATCTTAGGGCTGGCAGCGTACGCTCTCTTAACCTTCCATTTCTGCAGTAGTACTACGAGAGCAAGAGTTTCCAAATATTTAATATTTCCAAATATTTCCAAATATTGTTTTTTTTTATTATGCTCTGGAGAAAATGTTAATTTTTCTTTTTATTTCCTTTTTAGGGGGTTCGAGCCGACGGAGGGACAGGGGGACTTCGTCCCCCGTCGTCCCATTGAGCGAAACCCGACTATGTCCATCTTTCTGGTTTACCCTTGGGATATCTTTTAGTTAAAAAAATCGACATTTGGCAACTTTGACGTTCCCTCGTAGCGATGGAGCTCCTTCGTACTTCTCAAAAAATTATCTTCATCATATAGATTTTCCAACATTTTTAACAATTTTAAATTTTTCAAAAGTTATTTTTTTTTTTTAATTTCATGGATAAAAATCTCCTGATTAATAAAATTTTATTTATTTTCCTGTAGCTGTTATAGTTTTTTTTATATATTATTTTTCGGGAGGCTGAATATATATATATATATATATATATATATATATATATATATATATATATATATATATATATATATATATATATATATATATATATATATATATATATATATATATATATATATATATATATATATATATATATATATATATATATATATATATATATATATATTATGCGTAACTACACAATCAGAAAATCACTTCCACTTCAATCGTCAACATTCACAACTGGTTGCTTTTATAGCGTCAGAAAGACTAAATTTCCTTTCGGGAAGGAGAAGGCAAGAGCCAAGGTGGGTGGGCGTCTGGGTTTTTTTTGCCTTATATAGGGAGCTCGTAACAAGCTCCATTTTGTGTATCTGAGTTAGTAGACTTTGAACTATAAAACTCTAAACTTCTGGCGTTTGTCATTCTTTCTTTTATTTGAATTAATTAATCAATCATATATATATATATATATATATATATAGGGTTGGGGATTTTTTTATATATATATATATATATATATATATATATATATATATATATATATATATATATCTTTCTTCTTTAATAACTATATATATATATATATATATATATATATATATATATATATATATAATATATATATATATATATATATATATATATATATATATATATATATATATATATATCTACATATGTATATAGATAGTGATATGTAAAACTAATAATTTTAATAATATTAAAAGAAATGTGTTGAAGATATATATATATATATATATATATACTATATATCTTCTCTATATATATATCAGGGTTGAGGATTTTGATTTTTAGAAAAAAATCAATTTTGACTTTTTGATTAAAGTGAATCAAGGTTACTTTTGATTTTTGATTTTTTCAGATTCGTGACGTCACGCGAAATATATATATATATATATATATATATATATATATATATATATATATAGAGAGAAATAAACACATATATATATATATATATATATATATATATATATATATATATATATATATATATATATATATATATATATATTTTTTATATATATATATTTTTTATAACATATATATATATATATATATATATATATATATATATATATATATATATATATATATATATATATATATATATATATATATATATATATATATAAATATAAAACATGAATAATAAAAAAACAGAATCCAATCTAGAGTGTCCCATTCAACCCATAAAAATTAAGAATTAAGAATAATTTTTAATAATAATTAATGTAATTAATGAATAGTAATTATATTTAAGAAGCCACATTGGCCTACCTAGACTGCCCCAGTCAACTAACAATAATTAATAATTAAAAAACCGCATTGGCCCCTCTAGAATGTCCCAATCAATCTATTATACTTAATAAATAAGAATAATAATTCAGAAGCCGCATGGGCCTATCTAGACTGTCCCAGTCAACCCGTAATAATAATTAATAATTAAGAATAATAATTAAGAAGCTGCATTAACCCCTCTAGTGTCCCAGTCAGCATAATAAGAATAATACTTAAGAAGCCGCATGATCCTATTTAGACTGTCCCAGTCAACCAATAAAAATTAATAATTAAGAAACCTCATTGACCCCTCCAGAATGTCCCAGTCAACCCATAATAAATAATAAATAAGAATAATACTTAGAAGCCGGCGCGTGGGCCTATCTAGACTGTCCCGTTAACCAACAATAATTAATAATTTAAAAATAATAATTAAGAAGCCGCATTGACCCCTCTAGAATATCCTAGTCAACTCATAATAAATAAGAATAATACTTAAGAAGCCGCATGGTCCTTTTGAGACTGTCCCATTCAACCAATAAAAATTAATAATTAAGAAGCCGCATTGGCCCCACTAGAATGTCCCAGTCAACCCATAATAAATAATAAATAAGAATAAAACTTAAGAAGCAGCATAGGCCTATCTAGACTGTCCCAGTCAACCAATAATAATTAATATTTAAAAATAATAATTAAGAAGCCACATTGATCCATCTTGAATGTCAAAATCAACTCATAATAAATAAGAATAATACTTAAGAAGCCGCATGGTCTTTTTTAGACTGTCCCAGTCAACCAATAAAAATTAATAATTGAGAAGCCGTATTGGCCCCTCTATAACGTCCCAGTCAACCCATAAAAATTAAGAATTAAGAATAATTTTTAATAATAATTAATGTAATTAATGAATAGTATTTATAATTAAGAAGTCACATGGGCCTACCTAGACTGTCCCAGTCAACCAACAAAAGTTAATAAATAAGAATAATAATTCAGAAGCCGTATGGGCCTATCTAGACTGTCCCAGTCAACCCATAACAATATAATTAGGAATAAATTATTCTTAATTATTAGTATTATCAGTTGACTGGATAATCTAGATGGGCCCATGCATTCTAGTATTCTTATTGTGAGTATTATAGATTGACTGGGACATTCTAGAAGGGTCAATGCCTTTTTAATTATTCTTAATTATTAATTATTGTTGGTTGACTGGGACCGTCTAAGAAGGACCATTGTGGCATCTTAATTATAAATACTATTCATTAATTACATTAATTATTAAAAATTATTCTTAATTCTTAATTTTTATGTGGGTGGCTATGACATTCTAGAGGGACCTTCCAATGGCTTGTCAGCTATTATTTTTGATGATCGACTGGGACAGCCCTAAAGACCATGTGGCTTCTTAAATGCCTTTATAATGAGATTATTTAGGACATTCTGAAAAGAGATCCATGTGGCTTAATTGTATTACAGTAATGGTATTATTGGTCGACTGGGGACGGTCTAGACAAACCCATGCAGCTATAAGATATTTATTATTATTTATTATCAGTGGCTGGGACATTCAGAAAGGGCCAATACGGCTATGTATTAATTTTAATTGGTTGACTGGGACAGTCAAAAAAGGACCATGCGGCTGTATTATTCTTATTTATTATGAGTTGACTGGAACATTCTAGAGGGTCAGTAAACTGTAATTATTATTAATTATTATTGGTTGGCTGGGACAGTCTAGATAGGCATATACGGCTTAGTATTATTCATATTTATTATGGGTTGACTGGGACATTCTAGAAGAGACAATATTAATTTTTATTAGTTGACTGGGACAGTCTAAGTAGGCCCATGTGGCTTCTTACTATTATTCTTGTGAGTATAAGGTTCGACTGGGACATTCTAGAAGAGCCAATGCTTCCTAATTATTATTCTGAATAGTAATTAGGCTGCATTAACCCTCTCTAGAATGTCTAGTCAGCCCGCAATAAATAAGAATAATGGCAAGCCGCATGTTCCTATTTGGGCGTACCCGGTCAGCAATAAGAGTATAATTAAAGAGAGCCCGCATTCGCCACTCTAGAATGTCCCAGTCAACCCATAATAAATAATAAATAAGAATATTATTTAAGAAGCCGCATAGGCCTATCTAGACTGTCCCAGTCAACCAATAATAATATATATAATTAATAATTAAAAATAATAATTAAGAAACCGCATTGACGCCTCTAGACTGTCCCAGTCAACTCATAATAAATGAGAATAATACTTAAGAAGCCACATGGTCTTTTTAGACTGTCCCAGTCAACCAATAAAAATTAATAATTAAGAAGCCACATTGGCCCCTCTAAAATGTCCCAGTCAACTCATAATAAATATCAAATAATAAATTAGAATAATACTTAAGAAGCCGCATGGGCCTATCTAGACTGTCCCAGTCAACCAATAATAATTAATAATTAAAAATAATAATTAAGAAGCTGCATTGACCCCTCTAGAATGTCCCAGTCAACTCATATAATAAATAAGAATAATACTTAAGAAGCCGCATGATCCTATTTAGACTGTACCAGTCAACCAATAAAAATTAATAATTAAGAAGCCGCATTCGCCACTCTAGAATGTCCCAGTCAACCCATAATAAATAATAAATAAGAATATTATTTAAGAAGCCGCATAGGCCTATCTAGACTGTCCCAGTCAACCAATAATAATATATATAATTAATAATTAAAAATAATAATTAAGAAACCGCATTGACGCCTCTAGAATGTCCCAGTCAACTCATAATAAATAAGAATAATACTTAAGAAGCCGCATGGTCCTTTTTAGACTGTCCCAGTCAACCAATAAAAATTAATAATTAAGAAGCCACATTGGCCCCTCTAAAATGTCCCAGTCAACTCATAATAAATATCAAATAATAAATTAGAATAATACTTAAGAAGCCGCATGGGCCTATCTAGACTGTCCCAGTCAACCAATAATAATTAATAATTATAAATAATAATTAAGAAGCCGTATTGACCCCTCTAGAATGTCACAGTCAACTCATATAATAAATAAGAATAATACTTAAGAAGCCGCATGTTCCTTTTTAGACTGTCCCAGTCAACCAATAAAAATAAATAATTAAGAAGCCGCATTGGCCCCTCTAGAATGTCCCAGTCAACCCATAATAAATAATAATAATATTTAAGAAGCCGCATGGGCCTATCTAGACAACTTCACGCCTATTCTTATCCTCAAAGCCAAAAATCTACTTCCTCGTTGCTTTACGTTGCGCCCTCTCCAGCATATATATGTCTTTTCTAATAAGGCTGCTAAAATTGTAGACAATATTCAAATACTGGCCTAACATATTTATTATACGACATTATACAAAAACAATATATATATATAATTAGTCTGCATCTGGCATTAATTTTCAATTTTTAACCCTAGGCCCTAGCTCTGGGTTCAAAATCTTACAATGGAAACAATGAAACAACAACACTAAAGAATGTTACAGACTTACGGGTTACAATGCCAATAGTTTGTTGAAAATTGAAAAAAAAATCAATAGATGATGGCTTATTTACTATTTTTCGATCTTTCAGATTCGTAACGTCACGCGATATTCAATTTGCAACTTGCTTTTTATATTTCCAAAAAATCAAAAATATCAAAAATATCAAAAAATCAAAATCTAAATGTTCCACAAAAAATCAAAAAAAAATACTAAAGCTATAATCTAATTTACAATGCCAATAGTTTGTTGAAAATTGAAAAATATATTAAAAACTTCATAATATATATAGTTTTATTTTAATTTTTTATTTCTATTGAAGTTAAATCACTTAAATATACAAAAAATAAAAAAAAATAAAAAAATAAAAAAATAAAAAAATAAATCAATAAAATCAAAAAATCATGATTTCTTTATAAAAAAATCAAGTAAAAAACTCAGTTGATTTTTTTCATTTGATTTTTTTCGTGCCATCCCTGATATATATATATATATATATATATATATATATATATATATATATATATATATATATATATATATATATATATATATATATATATATATATATATATATATATATATATATATATATATATATATATATATATATATATATATATATATATATATTATAGTAATGCCTTAGTAAATTAGATGGTCGAGAAAATCACTTGAGATTTAGCATATAATATTTAATAAAACAAATTTTAGTAACAATAGCTTTCGGCCTAAATCAACGCGGCCCTCTTTCAGTTGTTTCTTAAGCAAGACTAAAATATAAAATTAAAATTAAGATTAATAAAATATTTGAAATCATTGTAGTTTATGTTTTAAATACTTTAAAATTTTTCATTTTTTCAAATATTAGCGAACTTAAGTGTGTAACACTCTTTAGTGTTGCTGTTTCATTTTTTCATAGACTATAGGCCCTATTTTCAGATTTTGATTTACGTAGATTGAATAAATCACTTCAAAAATAATACTATATCGAACTTAAAAAAGTTTGTTTACAATTTAATTTCGCGTGACGTCACGAATCTGAAAAAAATCCTTCCTGATTTTCCATTTTGATTTATATAGAATGAATAAAATTCAATAAATCACTTAAAAAATAATACTATATCGAACTTAAGAAAAGTTTGTTTACAAATTATATTTCGCGTGACGTCACGAATCTCAAAAAATCCAAAAAATCAAAAATTGATTTTTTTCTCAAAAACTCAAAAAATTCACCAACCCTATTTTATATATATATATATATATATATATATATATATATATATATATATATATATATATATATATATATATATATATATATATATATATATATATATATATATATATATATATATATATATATATATATATATATATATATATATATATATATATATATATATATATGACTTTATGAGTATCATGGTGCATATAAATGTTTTTGTAGCTGTTTTTCATATATTATTAGTATATGATACTAGCAATTAATTAAGATGGAAACGAGAAATATTACGAAGTATGAAAATATTAAAAATTAATTAATAAAGTAAACAAACACGTTCATTTTGCATGAGAAAAAAAACACATTTTAGTGCTAATACGTGAAAGAATTTAAAGTAGGGCAAAAAATAATGTTTCTAGAGAAAATGCGTTCCGTATTTTTCATTAATAGATCCTGTGTATACATAACAAAACATATCATAACCTGAACTTAGAGGGCAGTAAACCGCAACCTAACCTATATGGATCGACGATGCAGTAAAAGTGAACCTAACCTATATGGATCGACGATACAGTAAATTCGACCTAACTTACATGGATCTACTTTTCCATCATTCAGTTTTCTTGTTTCGAATTAGATTTTGCGATACAGAAAATATTCGAGACGTACCTCTGTCCCCGGGCGCTGCCAAACGTATCCGATAAGTAAAAGTACGATATTATTAAATAATTATTTTTATTTGTATACCACAAAAATAATTTTAGTCCAAACAATCTAGCACTCAAATTTATTATTATTATCACATAACAATATATGAAAAAGATAAAACACGACAAATAAAATATAAAAAACCTATAACTATAACTATAACTATATATATATATATATATATATATATATATATATATATATATATATATATACTATATATACTCTATATATATATATATATATATATATATATATATATATATATATATATATATATTTATATATATATATATATATCCCCCACACACGGGTAATGCTGTCCCGTCTCTGCTCTGAGAACCATTCTTCATTTCAGGAACACAAACTTAAAATTCATAATGACCATCCACCTGCTGTTAAAGACGTTCCTATCAGACAAATGACTACACAAAACATCTCTTATTAGACTGCTCTGATTAAACGACCAATAGACGCAGCTTTTATACACTCACTTTAAAAGATCTCTGGATCTCTGGGCTCCTATAATGGTGGCGATATATAGAGATCGTCCGCTTCTCGTAGGAGAGCACCGGGTTAACAAAGTAATAGTAAAAAAATATATATATATATATATATATATATATATATATATATATATATATATATATATATATATATATATATATATATATATATATATATATATATATATATATATATATATATATATATATATGCTATTTATATATATATATATATATTTGTATATATATATATATATATTTTATTTTTTTAGAGCGGCTGGAAGTGTGTATTATTATTATTATTATTATTTTTTTTTTATTATTATTATTATTATTATTATTATTAATATTATTATTATTATTATTATTATTATTATTATTATTATTATTATCATTATTATTATTATTATTATTATTATTATTATTATTATTAGTAGTAGTAGTAGTAGTATTAGTAGTAGTAGTAGTAGTAGTAGTAGTAGTAGTATTAGTGATATCTGCTATTTTTAATGCTGCCCCTTTTATTCTCTTGTGGTTATTTTTCTTATAAATCTTTTTGTTTTATTGTTAATTGTACTATATAATCACTGATAAACAGCACAATTTTCTCGTCTCTGAAAGATCGGCGGTGTTTCATTTAACTATTAAAAATGGTGACTTCTTGTGAAGTGGATATTCCCTTGCATCATCAACATCGTCATTTGTGAGATATTGTGTTGTAACACAGATTTGTAAAAGTTATGAATACGTAAAATTACATTTTTTTTCAACGCAGAGTCTCTTATCGAGCGAGATTCATTTGCAGATATATATATAATAAACCTTAGTATTGCAATTTCTTAATCATTATCTACTTTTCTGTATATACCCATATATTGACTCTAACTATTCTATTGTACACTTATTAAAATCTATATAAATCTAAAAAACTCCGGTCAATTTATATAGAATCTTAATACTACTACTTGACCTTGATATATCGGGCTTTGGGGCTATGGAGATACTGGACTACACACACTATTAAATACAATGTGTAAGTTTATATTTCACTACTCATGTTGGGAAGTATATTGAGATAATTTTGTCTCACACTTATTATCTACTTTTAGATGGATAATCAATTACTAACTATTATATAAATATACTATATATTATACTATAACCAAATGAAAGTTTCTTTATATATACCCCAACAGAATATTTTTTATCTAGGCGGAGTTTTATTTCATTTCAATAAAAAAAAATACTAAAACATCGGTTTTTTTAAAATAAACCATAATCGTTTATTTTTGGAAAATAAATTTATGGATTTTTTTCTTTTGGTTTTTTTGGTTTTAATGCTATTTTCAATACTAAGTGGTTTATTGTTTTAATAAGATTTAAAGGCAAAATCACTACTGGAAACTGTGATACACATGTTGCTAACACATAATTTTAAAATTCCTTATAAATTCTTATATTCTAAATTTCAATTTCTTGATAACTGTTCCTTGATATAGAAATTATATTATTTTTGTAGTTTTACATAACTCATAAAGTAAAAAAATCAAAGAGGTATATTTATATCATATATAACTGCTATCTGAAAAAAAAGTTATGCTTTTTATTATTTTTAAACCAAAAAAAAAAAAAACGCATAAAGAAAAGTTTATTCAAATTAACTTATATTGATATACAAAGAATCTTATTACCTTTAAATATTTGAATACCAGGAATATATATAGTATATATATATATATAATTATATATATAATATATATACTATATATATATATATATATTTATATTATAGTATAATACTATATATATATAATACCTATTATATTTAATATATATATATAATAATATATATATATACTATTATATTTAGAGGTGGCACCCCGCTCATTTAGGGTAGTCCGCTAACGCGCACCACCGCACCTCGAGAAAACGTAGTCCGCTAAGGTTCCTCCGCACTTATTCAAAACATCAAACCTCCGCTATCGCAAGTCGCACGTCGGCACGTCCGCACGTCTCCCACTAATAATGTGCGACCTCACAAGATTTTAATATTAAACTAAATAGTATATATCATTACAGAAACAATTATTTGTAATATTATATTGAAAATTGAATGATATTTACAAAATCTCAAAATTTTCCACTTCATCCTCAATGTTCGTCTTCAAAGGACAAGAGATTACCTTTCAAAAAAGATGCTAGGTTTGCTTCTAAAATTACAAGCAGTAAGGCTGACCTCTGTTACCCTCAAAATTCCCACCAATAGCTGAAATAGTTCGCTCAACCAGCCGCAGAACTAGGGAGAAGTGTATTATATTTTATGAACAAGTTCAACAAATTCTGCTATGACCTGAAAGGGAAATCATGTTCCTTGTTAAGAGGAGTGCTGGTGTTTAGTTCACTTCCAGCTTTCCCGTTGATTAACGTCCTCACATGTGAGGCCCAGTTGTTCCTATCCCAGCCATTTATTTCCTCGAAACTTTCAAACCACTCCAAATAGAAGTCTATTTCGTCAAGACTTTAGTAGAAGGAGAAATCTCATTGAAAAAGCCTCGAGCTCCTGCACGTAGTCGAGGGGGTGGTTAACAGTGGCTACGGCCGACTTAACCCATGTTCGGTACGCTCGGAGCCTCCTACTGGTAGACTTGAGCAACTAAATATATATTATTATTCTTCACAAAAAGGGTTTACTAGTCCTAAACACAACGTAATTACGAATATAAAGTTAGGACTTATCATCGACTGCCCAATCCTTCGTAATTTGTAGCGAAAAATGAGATGGAAGCACTCTCCTTTTCCACTATGATGTTTTATAACTAATAATTCATGCTTATTACAGTAGTAGTGCACGGTCGAATAATAATATATAAACCAATTATATAATAATATTATTAGGGAGGAGTGAAATAAGATGAATAATATATATATATAAACTTAATCATCGGTTCATGTTTTATATAATAACATACTATATTCATAGTAATATACACAAATAACAAACAATATTCTAAAATATAATACGTTAATTAAACTAAATAGTTATATAGTAATATATATATATAAAATCAATGTACCAATGGATTTATTCCACCGGAACCTTACTAAAAATGATTCGGTCATATATTCTGTGCTTATTTAGTAATTATACTATATATAATATCACCTATTATATATATTCAATATAAGTATTTATAAGGGATTCTTCAGACAAGACACCACAACAGGAATTAAATCACTAAAAAAAGTTCAATAACCGGTCCCAATCGCATGAAAAGACCTTGATGGGCAATATATAAACTCAATAATAATACATTACTGAAAAGGTAATATAATAACTTTATTTGTAGTACATAACGCAACAATGTGATAGTAAAAAATAATTAAAATAACAAATAATAGTAACCCAACGTAATATCAAAATTGATGCTTCAAAATAAGTCACAGTGACGTACCGATTTCATTCGGATGTTAAACTTACCAAAATAAGATCACCCCAAAGCATCACAAGTTAACACAAGATTGTTTTCCATAAATCAAATACAAGGATTCTCCTTTACTTCCTTATCATTTATATAACAGCATAATATACGGTCTAATATATTCAAAATAATACCTAACCTCATAACTGTTATCAATTAACTTAATTTATTAACTTTAATATAAAGTTTATAACAATAATTATAATATTACTTATAACTGTAATTAACGTCTAACATTAAACAAAAATTTTTATAAAAGAAAGTCATTCACACTCTATCGACCACTTCAGACTCCATCAAAAGTTCTTACAATTAATTATCTCTTTTTCTATCTCTCCCTCTCTCTCTAACAGGATTGACCTCCTTATATTTTTATAAAAAACTAAACCTAGTCAATTGGTACTTCAAATAAAACCTTAGTAACTAATTAACACGCCAACACTACGCTTGAATATCTATAAAAGATTTATACCTCTACTTGAACATTAAATATGTGAAGTCTATAAAAATAAGTAAACCATAAGAAGCTAATCAGTCTAACAGACTTTACGCGAACAATCTATATAA
>JABUQX010131700.1:0-12955 GCA_015478945.1 Trachelipus rathkii
AAAGTGTGATGGAGGATACATATCACTAACGATTGATTATATAATTTGTTAGAGGAATAAGTATATACGTTTGTTACACATTACATATACATATATTATCAATATTGGTTCGCCATAATGGTAGCCGGAAATAGTAATCATTACTTAAAGATATAATTCTTATACTATTTTTTCATATATATAATTATGTAAGATAATGTTAATTAAGAATAATAATATAATAAGAATTAGATAGATATATATATATAGTATTTATCAACACTATAACTGCATTATTAATTCTATCTTCAGAATATTTTTAGATTCATAAGTTCTAAAATGCTCAAATATTTTATTAAATATACAAATTCATTGATTAAATTACATTATTACTACATTAGTAACTATCCTTAAACAGATATATGGTGCAAATTAGCAGAAATGAATGAGGAACGTTAATATTAAGGACGCTTATACAAAGAGCTGAATTATGAATAATTAACTTCGCTCTTTTCTGCCTTTTGAATTTAGCATTTGTATAATTGAAAACACCATTCTATTTTTTATTATTCATAACTGCATAAAATATCGTTATTGCTTTGCAAGTTCAAATTATTATTTTAAACATAGAGTACAGACAGAGATGGTATATAAAAGAAAAGAGACACTAAGTGGGTAATAATCTGTTTCAAAAATATAGTGATTCATAAGGTATAGGGTGACTTAAATATAGTATATTAAAGAGAATTAAATCTGGTTTTAGTAGAGATAGTGTTAAGAGAATTTGAACTAAGTTCACGTGAATAATTTTAAGCAGAATATTACAGCTTGCAATATGCTTAATAGGAGTATAAAATAATATATTTGATATTGAGTTGTTATTAATGTAAATAGTTAGAATATTGATGTTGATGTCACAGTATATATAGATATACGTTGGAAGTTATGTATATAGAAATGGAATTATAGGTTCATTATTATTTAGAACAAGATTTAAATTTATAGGGTCATTTATCAATTACGATTAAAATAAAACGTAGGTAACAGGTAAGAAATAGGTCATAGATAGCGTGAGAGACACATGATATTGAGAATAAAAATTCTAGTCGCAAGGTTTATTTACTGACTTGATTTGTAAATATGAATAATGTGAGATGCTTATCTATATGCACTGAGGCGAGCACGATGTTAGGACTTATGAGTGTGATTTTTAGGAACAGCTCAGGTTATATTGTACATATGTCATATGAGTATATATATGGACACAGAGTTTAAGGTAAGTATCGTCTATCAAAGATGTGATTTAGGAAGTTAGAGATACAGTAAATTAGTTATCATACACATGTGATATATATAGAGAGGTAAAGAATGGCTAGGATCATACTTTTATAAGAGTTCATAATATAAATATACAAATTACAGAAAACCATAGTGGAAAAATTATAATGAAAATGGTATGAGAGTAATGTTATTATTGAGAAAGTATGTATTATAGATAATGTTGTTTGAAGCTATATTATGCTGGTTGTTTACTCATGTCTGTCTACGACAAGTGCAGATTCGATTGATGATCCTATGAGGAACTTGAGATTTTGAAGCTGAAATATTAGATAACATTCGTGCTAGAAACTTTAAAATTAAGAATGTGGTAGCACGATGATGATAGTAAAGATACAAATATATTCTATAACAATTAAGAAAATATTATAAATTAATTAATATTGATGAGAAATGATAAGAATGAGAAGAATAAACCAAATAAATGCATATTATGAATACTAAGGTTTTTGCTTTGATGTACTTTGTCGCTCTGACCTTGGTTAGGACTGTATAAGGCATTTCAATGATAAACGATAAACGTAACATGATGTTATCTTGAGTATTTAATATATGTAAAGTAAATAGGATACAAAAAGATACTTATTATATGACTTGAATAACTTTCCATATACTTAAATAGAATAATCTCAATTTTACGAGAGATATTGATTAAGGATATAAAGAATAGTGTTATGATAATATAATTCAATAGGTATTGTTTGAAATTTAAGTATGAGTGATATAATAAGTTATAGTTACTTTTCATATACACCTAAAAGTTCTGTTATCAATTCGATATCATTGTCTGCTACCCGGGTAGAGATTTAGATGTATTTACGAAATACTAGGAGACAGATAATAAATGTCTGTTGTAGATTTTCTATTTGGAAGTAATTGTAAAATATGATATATTATCTCTTAATGTTCAACAAACAGCGCGCTCATATGTCGCGCTCTCAAACTTAAAGACTAATATTTCTTATACTATAAAAATACTGTGAAAAATTATTCAATTATGATTGATGCACGCAGAGCACAATTTAAGTGAGCGACCTAAAAACTTTTAACAAAGTCAGTATGATTATTCTTTGGGCTAGTAATTGAGAATAATATATATAATGTCAATGGTGTTACGATTGGAAAAACACATCATATTTTTCACATCTGGGTTTTGAAGAAAATATTAAGTCCTATGAGGTTATATAGATCACTACATTTTAAAGAATTACGGAAGAAATAAATACTGTTTTATAAAATAGTATTAGGAATTCTTGAGGTAGAAAATAATTATACCGTACTTTTTAGAGTTTCTAAATATTTGTAATTCGATGAAAAATTAGAACTAACACAAAAGCGCGGTGAATTTATTATAGCGAAGTTAAAGCATTGTATCTTATTTAAAATTCAGGATTTTCACATCTAATGAAATATTTGGTATACTATAAAACAAGCTATCCTACATATTAAAAATTATATTTTAAAAAACTCAATTTAAGACCATTAACAACTATCGGACAGAAATTATCGTGACTTTTCTGCTAATTTAGATTGAATGGCAAATTTTCAAATAATGTTTATCACTGAAAGTATGTTGTGATATGGAATTATAATTACCGATGTACGAACACAATCAAAATTTTAATAATAGAAATTCAGGCGCAAAATATTTGTTATAAATAAATCTAAGAATATAAAAAAATTACTTTTATAATCTGAAACTGTTCAGCCTGCTTGTAAAATTTCTATGTTTTTCATATTTTATTTTTATATATTCGTTACTATTTCACTACCTATACATTACACTGATACATAATACATAATAATAACACCAATATTGTAACATCAGGGTGTGTTTACTGTATATAATGTGTTGGTTGGGACTCCTTTAATTTTGGCAAACCCCGTAATTCAACTACAAACTCATATTGAATAATTGCAGATCAATATAAAAACACATTTTTTTACCAACAATTTTCGCAAGTCTACCCTAAAAAAGCTCATTTCTTAGAATTACCAAATAATAATAGTTCAGATAAATGAACGATTTGAATGTATACAGGAAAAATATCAGAACGTTACTAAGAATTCTAAATTTGATATAAATATATGTTGATAAATTTATAAGAAATAAAATCAGTATTTTTAAGAAGTTAAATATATAATTTTGTATAAAATTGAATACATGTCATTATTACTACTTATGCAAATATTATGTGATCGTTAATTTAAATACTAAATTAATTGAATTATATTTCATTTAAAAAACAATAATTATATTCATAAAAGGCAACTTGCTATACTTCTTCATAAAATCGACTTATTTCTCATTTTTGAATTGAGACATTTTCAATGAAATACATTACTAATATCAATTATTTACATATAGTCATGAAAATACCGTTAATAAAACTCAATTATCAGCTCTCTATTCTAAAATATTTCATATATGTTCACTCTTTTACATACATTGGTTAGTTAAATAGATTCTAAATAATTGGTGAACAAAAACAATATGATATGATACGTAAATTGATTATTAAATTATTTGAACAGAAAGTTAATTTTATTATAACAGCAAAATTAAAGTTTCAAGCAATCTAATACTAACAACTAAGTATATTCAAAACAATATTGAATAATTATTATATAAATACGTACAGAATTTTAGAACCACCTAACAACTATTCAACCAAATTCGCCTTTCTTCTTGCTTTAGAAAAGTGTGCACCTATGAGTTCACCTGAACCACTTATTTTTATCAAATGCTCAAAAATACACTCATGATAAAACTCAAGTTTTAGTGAATTCGACCAATACAAATTTATCAAATGTTGATATATATTAGGAGATATTTTTGTTGTTGTGTAAAGCGTCTCACATTAGTAATCGCTGAAAAAATTTATGAAAAAGCAACCGATAGTAAGTTACAATTTCTTATTAAAACAAGTTTTCCCCTAATTCTAATAGAATATATTTCGTATTAAAAACAATATTGCATTTCATTTAAAAACTCAATTTTAAAGAAAACACCCTACACTCATTTAACAAATTCGCTGTGCTTTCTGGACCATTTCTCTATTTTAGAATTGCATACTCTATCAAGATTGTATATCACAAACTTACTCATCCATATGTTTTGTTCAATAATACTAGACAATCAGGCTAGTTAAAAACTCAACTTTTAAGACCACATTATAATTAAAGAAAAAAATTTCAACTTATGAGACGAAAAAAAAAACTGAGAATTTAACATTCGAGTAATATTTAGAGATTTTTTATTTGTACAGCATTTTTTTTTCTTATAATTAAAGAATTTATTCTCTAGAAGATTAAAATTGTTAATTAAAACAGGTTTTTTTTTCACATTTGAAAATATTTGGTACTCCTTAAAAATTTAAACTATTAAAAATCTTCATTAACAAAACGTCAATTTAAGACACAATAAAACTATTAACAATTCAGCTATTCTCTGTGCTTTTTGAACATTGACATCTTCTTAATGAAACACAATAATTTTTTAAAAGGTGAAATATATTCACCCTTTAAACAGCTAACCTTTTAACAATTATTAAAAATCATATTTCAAATGTGTGAAATTAGAAAAATCAGTACCTTTTTAGCAGCTCTCCTAAATTATAATTATCACGAGAAATAATTGATAAGACGAGCGGTAATTTATCTAACTTGAGAGGTTCTCTATAGTGCATAAGTACTTGCTTCTTTCTTCACTAAATAGAAATATATTGTATATCAATAAAATCACATACATTCAGATAAATTACTCATTTAACACAACGTTGGAGCGACTGTCAACTTCTAATTACGACCATAAGACTATATGACAAAACTTCTGCTTTCTTGCTTTTTGAAATTAGCAATTCACATGAAACGCATTAATTCTCTTATTTTATAAAATGCTAAATTTAATAACCTCCCCTGTTATAATCAACCTTCATTATTCTGTAAGTATAAATCACCCTTAAATATTATAATCAAATCGCTCCTGAAATTTAGGACATATATGTAAACTTTATAAGATTCTAACACTTTGTAATGTGAAAACTTTAAGAAAAAGCGATATTTTAGAAGTTTAAAATCTTGTTATATTAAACAATTGCCAACGAATTTAGATTTATATTACGAGACAAACATTAATTCATATAATTCAATAACAAATATTGAAATTTCATTCAACAAAACGTTCAATTTAGACCTGAAACCTATATAAATCAACCATTCCCCGCTTTTACTTGCCTGTTTGATACTTGGCATTGAACTAACCAACTACCATTTTTTCAAAATAGCTCGAAAAATAACTTCATCCCGTAAAACTGCAAATTTTAGAATTAATCAAAAATCATTTGCGCATAAGATGTTGAAATTTAAGAAAGCATCGTACTTTTACGAGTATCTACTACTTCTAAATTACTGAAATATATTACTGAAATAATCGCGTAACTTTTTAGCACAGTTAAAAATTGATTTATCTAAAACAATGTCTATTTCACTATATAATCGAAATATTTGGTATACACTTAAACATAATATTGAAATTCTCATCTAAACCACGTCAATTTACAGACACCTAAACACTATTAATTCCGCTTTTCCAGCCTTTCTTGAAATTGTCATTGTCAAGCTGAGAGACCCAGTTATATGGATGTTGTTCAAAATGCTAAAACTACCGTTAAAAACTACATTTTTAAGAAATATACCACAATACATATTCAAATAGTTGAAATTCTAGGAAAATCATACCTTAAGCGTTCTTAATTTGTAATGTGAAAATCTTAGAAAAAATACCAATATTTAAGAAGTTATTTTTTTATATAAAACACAAAAGTCTCCCAAACTAATGAAATATTTCGTATTTCTAATTCACTAATTAACATTAAATACTGAAATTTCATTTACAATCACAAATCAGTTATTAAACACAACTAATCTATTGGATTTAATACCAAGGGAAAAGTATCATCGCTTTTACTGCTTTGTTGAAAATCTGCAATTTTCAATGAACACCTATCTTCTTTCATTAATGCTCTGAAAATACCGTTAAAACTCAATTTTAAGACATTAAAAAAAATTCTCAAGTGCTTATACAATTATTCTAGATAAAATTATAATTCTTTTAAGTTCTTCAAATTGTAAATTGTCATTTTTAGAAATCAAAGCGTAAATATCTATAGAACGTTAAACTCTGTTTAGTTAAAACAGGTATTTCACATCTAATGAATAATTTGGTATATAAAAAAAATATTAAAATTTATTAAAAAACCGTAAATTTTAAGACACTATACAAACTATAAAAATTTCGCTTTCTGCTTTTGAAATATGCTTTCAATGAACAACACATAATTTTTTCAAAGCTAAAAATCCCTTTGGGACAAAAATTACATTTTAAGAATTACCAAATCAATTTCTAATGTTGAAATTTAGGAAAATCGTCACTTTTAACGTAGTTTTTACATCTTGTAATGTAATATGTTACGATCAACGAACTTTTGAAATTTTTTCTCATTATTTAAACAACGATGTCTTCATCATTTCTACATAAAGTTCCTGAACACCAATATTTGGTAAATAACGGTCCACAATAACAAATATTTGAATTTCATTAAAAAATTTAACATTTAAGTACACCACCTAAACTTATTCGATGCATTAACTTCGAGTCATTATGAAAAGGAGTTTCAGTAATTGTTTTCCAACGGTTTATTTTGCTCTCATATTGCAAATAGCATATATAATATGACACATGTTCTTATTTAACCTTTATCTTCTTTATACGATATTTCAATTGCATAGTTTCAGTTCTTGATGGCATAATTAAGGTTTGAGGTTACTCATTCTAAAGAATTTTCTACCTAAAATATTGTCACTGTGTAATATTGTTACGATATAAGCGTCATTTGAAGGTTAACATTTTTCTTCTATCATAACAGTAAACTCGTGATCGTTACTACCTAGCTTCAGTATGAACATAACACTCTTGTAATAATAACTCAGATATTGAAATTCCTATTCACAACACCGTCTACTTAAAAGACCCCTCATCTCTTCCATCAACTCAGTTGACTATTCTGCTCTTTATGAAATTGCACTCTATCATAATGAAACCCATTATTCTTTAAATATATCTAAAATTGCATGTCTACAGAATTAATTCTTAAGAATAATCTGCTATTAGAATAACTTAAATAATGATAATGATTGCATTTATCCAGCAGAGAAGAAAGCTTAGTTAAGTATACAGATTATATAATATATATATAATATATATATATATATATATATATATATAATATATTAAATAGGTATATTATGATTCATATATATATTATAATATAATATATATATATGTATATCTATATACATATATAGTATATCTATTATATTAAATTTAATATAATATATATACATTATATATATATAAACTCACTATCTACCACTCACACTATATACAGGCACTCATATATCATAACTACTATTACTCGTACTACCACTAACTTACTACTGTGGGTCCTAACTATACTACTACTCACTACTACTACTATCACTACTGACTACTACTAACTAGTCTCAGGTACTCTTTACTACTATCTACTACTACTTCTTAATAATAATAATAATAATATATAATAATAATAATTATATAATAATAATTATAATAATAATAAAATAATAATAATTAATAATAATTAATAAAATAATAATCAATAAAATCTCATCCATTAAAAAACTAGCACAATTACTTGCATAAAGGTTTAGAAACGTTACAATGAGTTGCCAACCAATAAAGCAATTTCAACCGATCGACGAAAGTCCTCAATCTTCTTATATCTCTTACTCTCACCCAGAAATCATCCTTGTTTCAATAACTACTCCGTCACTCTTCTTCTCTTCCTTATTTTATCCTCCTCTTCCACTTCCTTCCTTCATCGTACCCATTCTCCTCTTTACCCTACTCCTTACTCTACTCTCCTAATACTCCTTATTATACACCTTATGATCACTTTAGAAATTGCCTCTACTTAATTTAAATAGTTAATTAAATTTGTCTGAAAAAGGAATAAGCACATTAATAATATTCAGATCATGCTCATAAATTATTTATTAATATTATTTTTAAAAGGTACGTTCCAAGTTTAATATATAATACATACATACTATATATATATTCATTATATATTATAATATATAATATATTAATAATATATAACTAATACCTTACATTAATAATACTACTATATTTAACCACTAATTTTTAACCGCTATCTATTTATGGACAGTGGTTAAAATAAGTCGTTAAGTTAAAACTTGGATAAATTTAATTTTTATTTTACTCATTTAGCAAAAATGCTAATAAACTATTTAGATTATTGCACACACAAACATTATGCTTCAGTAGTTAAATATTTTTATCATTGCTTTCACAATACAATAGAAAGAACTTTAATAATAACTTTAGTTTTATTTAATTTTTTGTTTTACAATTTGTTTTTACTAATTAAACTGATTTATAATATAATTATTTTAATTAATATTCTATCATTTTAAGAGTATTAGTTACAATGTTATTAAGTTTTTCTAGGCTTATATATACAATCATATACATTATATATATGTTAATAAAAAATTAATCTAAAAGTTATTGTAGAATCAGTCAGTTTTTCCTTATATAATATAGTATTATATTAACTACTATCATTATATTATTACAAATCTATTACTTAATTTACTCATTAATTATATCATATATAATATATTATCTATAATATCGTCCCCCCTACCTATACTCCATTATCAAGGTGTAGTGGTATTCCACCCCCCTCTCCCTTTTAAAATCGTAAATTTTTTCGGGAAGGTCTTCAAACCAACATTAAAAAAAAAAATGTTTTCTAATAAAATGTAATAAAGAAAAGAGTGCTTTAAATGTAAGGATTTGGCTAATACATCCTAACTGTATATTTATGTAAAAAAATAAACTGATATAAAATCATTAATAAACTGACTTTTTATGAAAAATAATTTAGGGATGCAGAGACCCAATAATAGAGGAAACATACAAAGCTGATGTAATAAGGGCGCTCGAAGTATGTGTTTGAAAGTCCAGAGGAGTGGGGGAGAAAAATAATCGTGCCGATATACAGAGGGAATATAGATTCTGGTAATTGTGAATAATTCACAGGAACAAATCCCTGTAAATCATATAGTAAAGGATATCAGAAACAAAATGCTGCGCGCCTCACTGAGAGGATGAGAGACGAGAGAGAAGAGAGAGACGAAGAGAGAAGAGAGAGAATGAGATGAGAGAGAGAGGAGAGAGAGAGAGGAGACGAGAGACGAGGATAGAAGCAAAGATGGGAGAGGAGCAGAGTATGGGTACAGGAAGAATAGGGGAACAACTGATCGGGTCTTTAGTTTAAGACAGATTGTGGAGAAGGCGACATGGCAATTTAATGTTGGGGTAATCATGGCCTTCGTGGATTTTACAAAAAGCCTTTGATTCGGTCCGAGAGATAGGTTCGGGGATTCCTGGACCATGGAATATAGAGTTTCCGGAAGTACGGAATGAAAACCGCAGTTGTTATACAGGGCCGTTGTGGCCGGAGCTGTGGCATATGTCAATGAAGCCTGATAACCGAGGGGACTATGATAGGTTGGGAACAAGCTGAGAAAGTGGTGTTTTAAATGGTCAACTGACGTCTAAGCAGCAGGGCAGTGTCTAGCTCTCCTGCTTTAGCATATATTACGCCTTTTTGATATAGCCGTTATACAGAATTAAGAGCATCTTATGCCGGATACAGAACAAATGAATGTATTTGGCATACAGAGCCGACGATACTTGCTTATTTTGTTTCTCGAGGTACCGGTCTTGGCACAAAGGAATATATGATGAGGAACTTTAAGAGAAGAAAATGTGCTTTGGGAGGAGGGTTGGTCTGAAAATTCAGAATATGATTGAGAAATCGTCGTTTGTTTAGTTTGTGTGGGAGTGAAAGTAGAAAGGAGAGATTAATGAGCAAGTTTAAATACAGTAGGATGGGTGTAAGGCATATCAAAAGACGTAGTGTGTCGGCCCGCGCGCGGCATAGGGAAGATAATGGCCGGAACAGGCAAAGGTTAAAATACCCACAGTAGTGTTGGAACGGTTTTATCCTTTGCCTGAAGAAGATCAGACTGTGCCCCTGCAGCTGAAAAAGAATTCGTTTTTTGCGAAAATGATTTGTAGTACGTCCCATCATTGATGTGTGGTGGGCGTGGAGTTGGACATACCAACACAGTTACAAGAAGCAGAATACAGGCGGCGGAGATGAAGCCCTTGAGGGTAGTGTTTGGAAAGAGCAGTTGTATAGATTGATGAGGATGTACATATCAGAGAGAGAGAGAGAGCAGAGAGAGAGCAGCGGGTATCGTACGAATGATACAATAAGATAGAAAGAGGCAGTCACATGAGGTGCGCTGGCGACAATGCTGAAGAGAATCGGGAGGGAAGATAGGTGAGGGAGGCTGTTTTGGGAGATGGTGGCCCGGGAGGCAGGAGACCGGGGGCCGAGAAGAAGGACGACTGCGCCGTGGAGTAAAGTGTAGCGATGACTCCACTTTCCGAACCATTCATTAGGAACTGGGAGAAAGAGTGACTCGTCGCGGATAAAGACGGTTGGAGAGAGAGAGGCTACTCCAACTGACCGGAAGTTAAATACCAATGTCTGGGAGCTGAATTAAGAATAATAACCCGTTCTCCTTAATTATATAGCTTATTAGGATTATATAATATTATCTTATAATTAATAATAATATTTTAAGAACATATATATATTTATATGTATATATATATATTATATAATATATATATAATATATATAAATATATATATATATAATGTATAAAACGCGAAAGTATTTTAACAAGGTTTAAATTCATTTTCAGGATGTGTTAACATCAGTGGATTTTCAAATTTAGATTCAAAATCGAAATATTTAAAGAATTCAAAGATTCCGAAAATTCTCTTTTCCAATCAATCCTAGTAATAAGCAACAATTTCAATATATGATTTTATTTATTATTTATTTCCATTTATTTTTATTTATTTATTTTTTGTTTAATTTTTTTACATATTTCTATTTTTTTCATTTCAAGATTCTTTAAAACTATATATTCTTTAAAATCTATATTTGCCTTTGAAAGATGTCTTAGTACATTTTTAAATTATAAATAATTTTCATTTTATTTTTTATTACACACACAACACACACACACAGACACATACACATCCACAACAAAACACAACACAAACTCAATATGCACATACACACAGATATTACATAATACAAATAACATATTATATAAATTACTATATATATATATTATATAATATACGTTATATTATATTATATATATATAAAATTATATATATATATAAATATAATTTATTTATACTATAATTTATATTATTATAGATATAATATTAGTTAATATATATAGGCTATATATAATTATACTATTATCATATATATATAATAATTTATATATTATTACTATATATATTTATATATATGTAATATATGTAGTATATATATTATATATATATATATATATTTATATAATATATACTATTATATATATTCATAATATATAATATATATATAGTATATAATATAATATAATTATATATATATATATATATATATATATATAATATAATTAATAATTATTATTATTAATATATATATATATATATATATATATATAGTATCATATAATATTATAATAATATATATATAATATATTAACTAAATAGTGATATTAAACTAATATTTATATCATATATATAATATAATATAAATTATTTTATAAATATATCCATTTTTTATTCATTTATTTATATTATATATATAAGTATATATATATTATAATATATATATAATAAATATATATATATTTATATATTATACTATATATATATTAGTATTATAAGATATATAGTATATATATATAGTATATATTAGATAGTTATATATATAAAATAATTATACATATATAACATATTATATTATATATATATATATATTAGTACTATATAATTAGTATATATAATATATATAGTATTATTCTACTAGTATTTATTATAGTAAGTATAGTTAAGGTTATATATATAGTATAGTTATATATAATATAGTTATATTATATATATATATAATATATATTATATATATATTATATAATAATAAATATAATAACATATATAATATATATATATATAATATATATATATATATATATAAACTTATATATAAATATTATATATATAATATATATATATATAATATATATAAGTCTATATAATATATATAAAATATTATAGAATAATATATATTTTATATAATATATATATATATATAATATATATATTATAATATATTATATATATTATATATATATATATATATATATATATATAATGGGGGAGGGGAAAGTAGCTCTCCCGAAGCGACTAGACTTAACCCCTCACATGTGCGACATCGTATGGAGTGGTAACAAGCATATATACACATGGAAATCCAGTTCCAGTGGTTCGTCTCTCATGTGGCTTCACTGTATCCACACTCTTCTTATACGGAAAGAGCTCTCTTTATCAATACATATATAAAAC
>JABUQX010131701.1:0-15731 GCA_015478945.1 Trachelipus rathkii
TAAAAATTCTTTTCTACCTGTACCTCATCTCACACTACATAATATTAAATTTGGCCCTCGAAGAACAGACATTTTTTCGACAGCCCTAAGATAAGGAGTAAATGTCAGGCTTCACTCATAGCCATGGCAAGGGCCCTTCTTCCTAAGGCTGTCTGAGAGCAAAGGTGTCTTCGGTCGTTTTATCCAAAATAAAAAGATTTAATGTAGTAGAGTGTCAAGGTGCTAAGGAATTCCGAAGAAGCTGACTAGGACAGAAACAAAGCAACTTGGAAGCAGCCTTCTGCTGCAAGTGGTTTCGTCCGGCTTTGCTTGCGGGATCACAAGAACCGATACACTATGAGAAGCTTGTGAACTGATCAGGGAAACTAGGACAAAATGGGCTGCGGATTCCTACCCCCAAAGTCCATGACCTTGAGTTCTGTGATCTTGCCTAAATTTAAGGACGGACATTGGGGGATTGCACTCCGAGAGAGCATAGGCGAATGATATACACGAGGTATGCTGCAGACTTTACGAAGAACGCAGACTGGACCAAAGAGAATCTAATAGTAGAAACAACACGAAAAACATGATTGGCAAGACTAAAATACCCTTTTGGGGTAATTGGGTGAACCAGACACAGTCTACCCACAAATATATAAAGCGTAAATCGCAGAAAAATTCTCAAACTAATCTAGGAGGGGTTTAATTTCTAGATCTCCTGTTGTAGATAAACTGATGAGACATAAATTAAATGCTACATCTTTGAGTATACAAGGTGTCGTTTTAAAATCAACTTTGTGTAAAGCCAAGGATTGATTATATTCACAAATTTTTTTTTAGTAGGTCGGAATATTGCTAAATTTATGTTGATAATACTCATTACGCCGCTAGGTACACAAATTCGATAAGTTTCGGCCACGGAAATACTTCAGAGAACAACAAAGGCCAATATTTACCATCACATAACTTTCTACGTGTATAAAAGAAAAAATAGAGAAAACTTTTTTTTAGTTGTTCCCCAAAGACAAAAAATGTGTTAAATGAGGAAGTAAAGTGGTGAGTGTGTTAAAATTTCGATGAAAGTGATAAGAGAGTCCCATGCCATTAGGATGATTAGAGTAATGTGTATTATAATGCTATAAAAAAGGGTACTCATATAATATAAAAGAAAAATATAAAATCTGGATTATATTGTATGATATAATTAGTAACATATAAATATCGGCAAATATAAGGGATAATAAATGGGTATAATACACATAAATATGGATAATATATACAGACTTATATGAATAATAAGAAATTTTTAATCTATCGTTTGTGATCTGAAAGGGAATGGGCCCTTATAATAAAACATATATAAGGTAGTACGAAATTATATATGAAATTATATATAATATAAATATATCTATATAATGCAAATATAGTATAATATTATATAATAATATAGATAACCAAAAAGAGGTAAATATTCAGCAAAAGATTCTAAAGTATTATACATATAATAATATATATAATATTAATATATCAATCAATATATATATAATATATAAGTATTATAGCCCCAGTGATAGGGAGGGTATAGTATACTACCCCTACCTGACCCCTACCCTACCTCACCCGTGATAGTAAGGGGATAGGGTGGGGGGGTGAGTGAGACCCTACCCCTCACTAACCCCCACAATATACTAAGTAAATATATACCCCCCCCCTAACTATACCGGCGAGGGTAGAGGTGAGTAGGTAGGGGGGTGAGTATTCTATAATATAGCTATATATATAATAATATATATCTAAGATAATAATATATTTAAATATATATATGTATACACGTATGTAGTATATATTAATACTATTATATATCACTATCTATGAATATCTCCCCGCTTTATAAATATAGGTGGAGCTCATTACTATAGAGTATATAGTATGATCATACCCCCCGTAGTACCTACTCCTCACCCCCCCCCCATATAGTATATATAAATATTTATACCCCCCCCCACCAAGGTATATATCTAATAGTAGGGTATATAAGTATAATTATATGATAATATATACATAAATAATATAATAATATATATATATATAATATAATTATATCCCTACTAAGACGAGATACTCAGCCCTAATAAAGACAATATATATAACCTATCATATATATATATATATTAATCACCCCTAATATATATTAATCATATAAATAAATATAATAAATAGTATATAATAATGCTACCTTTATATATCATACCCAGTATGCTTCAGGTACCGTATACCCATATATATAGTACTACTCGAGCGGAGCAGCAGGGAGACTAATCTCAACTTAACCAATCCCTAACGACAAGCGCGGTAGATTATAGCACGCTGCTATATTGTGCTAGTTCGTCCCAGGCTACATCTCGGATCTTTATGAAATTTCACGTCAATACTTACAAGAATTTGAGAAACAACTTTAACTACTAATACTGTATGTTATGCTTACTGACCGAAATCTTCGTATATACCAAAGAGGTCCTGCAATCAGAAAATATATTTCCGCAAAATGCGAAAATTACTTATCACCTGACACCATCTTACTTACAGAAAGTTTATCTACCAAATTCTCCCAAGAAATAAAAAAAAAACAAAACCGACAACTCAAACAGCATTATCTTCTCCACATTTCACCCAATTTTAGATTAGTTTCTTTCAACATCCCAGCTTCAACTTTACCTTTGCCTATACCTTTTCTTTTTCTTTTACCCTTTTACCTTTACCTTTACTCTTTTGTATCCTTTACTTGTACCTTTACCGTAGGTTCTTTCAATATTTAGGGGATTCCAAGAGCTATCCTTCTGTTGCTTCTCCACTTCTGGTTTTATACTAATTTAGCCCGCGATAAACACATATATTATCCTTCAAAAGAAGTGTGTAGGTATACTGCTCCTATCGGGCATAAATCACTAAGCATGCGCCAGTCCACCCCCTGCGTCCACCTCGAAATTCATTTTAATTGTGCAGAAAAGATGGTTAGCTTTAGTGACAAAAGTTTATTTATCTTTTAATATAAACTAATCTCTCTCACTCGCTTAATTTGAGAACTTGCCAGATTAAAATTCGGGTGTGTGAAAGATGTACATAGTATGTACTACATGGATTCAAATTAAAAAAGGTTATAATGGACACTGAAAAAAATAATGATGGAACTTTCTTTTTTCTTATTTCCCTTTTGCCTTTCAAGCGAATATATATATATCATATATATATATATATATGACCTCCACCGAAACTACCCTATTTTAAACTAGTATAGTACCTCCACTACCTAATATGCATAATATATTAAATAATATAAATATACAAAAAGGGAGATAATAATCAATGTAATATAATAATACTCCCTACCCCCTCCCTCACCCCCCTGTTTGATATATATTATATAGTATATATTAGTACTATATAAATATAAATATAATGCTATTCTCATCAACTCCTACCACAACCAATAGAGCAAGGTCTGCTGACCTATGTCCATGCGAACGAGTCGCTAATGTTTATGTAAATGATTCAATTGCTCAGATTTTTAGTCAATTTTAAGTCACTTTGAGTATATATTTGTGATAAACGCACTTAGATTGAATATAGACTTGAGTCCATTTAATTCAAGCATTTTAGAAGCAGTTATGTGTTTGTATTTTTTTTTTTGTTAATCTTTTATTTTTAAGAGAAATTGATAAATGCATTACTCTGGGCACAAAATCTTAACCTAGGGGGTCGTGAAGATATAGACAGTCTAAAAAAAGGTCCGTTCTGGACTAAACTTGACCGTCGTTCTGCACGCTCCCGAAACGAAAGGGTATTCAATATCGATCCTTTGACATCTCAGGAATTAAAGGCTTTTATATCCTCACATAAACAATCAGTATTTATACTTATGACTACAGTAGAGAAGATATCAATTAAGCAAAAGTTAAATTCTGTGGGTTTTATTCTCTTAAATCAATCGTAGATGGGCACCAACGCCTAAAAACTTTCGAGACATTAGTCAACTACTAAGTACACCATAGAGTCGGTGTTAAACATCTATTGATACACCGTGAATCACTCACCCTATACTACATACAGTAGAACATTTCAGGAAATCTAAAGTCACGAGGCGCTAATCACGTTGATGTCGATGCACTTATGAGATCCCTTATCTTTCTCAAAGCTACTAATCTATAGTCACTCTAGGTCACGTTGAAGCCTCACTTAAATTCATTGTAGTAGATTAATAAAAACCTTTATTAATAAAGGCGCATTAGGGATGACGTTTCAGTTTCGGGTCGTTGCTTCATTGGTCCGAGTAACGTGTGTTGGCGAGGACATCCTAAGGGTTTATTCAAAATATATTAACAACTATTTGATTGACAAGCATATATATTATATATATATATGACTAGTGTATATATTTTTTTATATTATATTTACATACCTATATTTATTTACTCATATAATTATAAAACCTCATATATATATATATATATATAATAATATATATATATAATAAGTATATTATATACTATATAGAAATTGTGTAAAAATCTCAACTAAATGAAACAATTTATTCCTCAGCCATGGGTTCAAAAAAGATTAATGATTCAACATTAAAGTATTAGAATTTTTTTTTTAAATGTTACAAACGATTATTTGAATTTATGAATATGTTTACACAATCTTTAGATTAATTATTACTGTAAAATTAATCTTTTAAATTTAATAAAATGTACTTCAAAGTTTTTTGCAAGAAAATTAACTAATAGATCATGTATGTAATGTATGTATGTATGTATGTATGTAGTATGTATGTTATGTATGTATGTATGGTATGGTATGTATATGTATATGTATTTATGTATGTTAGTATGTATGTATTGTATGTATGTATGTATGTATGTTATGTTATATATAGTATAGTATATATATATATATATTCCTAGTAATATATATAAATAAAATAAATAAAAATTGGTATAGGGGGGGGGTATAGGTAAGTCGGGGTATGGTATAGGTATACTAATACCCCCTCCACTACCCCTACTACCCTACTCCAGTCACCCTCACTACCCCCCCTAATACCGTATACAAGTTTGTATGTATTATACGTAATAGGTGATGTATGTATGATATGAATAATGTATGCTATGTATAGTATGGTACTGTAATTTATGTTAGTGTAGGACATGATATGTAATGGTATGTGCGAAGGTTTCGTTGAATGGCACAGCTACATGAAGAAGGGGGTGGCTGTTACAAACAGATAAAAAGTAATCAATGCTGACGGAGAAGGAACGCTTTTGGTATATATCTTATTTATCCCATATACTCTAGGCAGCTATTTTGGTCTTGGTGGGTCGTGGTTGGCCGCAAATAATTTACACAGGGCGCGTAGAAAACTAGCAATTAAAATAAAACATAAGGAAGCACGCCTACTTTATTAATAAATAGATAATGTATAAGGGACACTACAAACCACCTACACACCTCAAAATTAATAAATAAAAATAAAAAAGAGTAAAAATGTAAATAAACTAAAATAAAATAAAAAATAAATAAAAGATAAGAAGTAAGGTAAGGAGTGAGGAAGTAAATAATAATAGTTTCATAAATATAATCAAAATGATCGCTTAGCAGAACATTTTAAATTCATATTTGATAAATAGTAAAAAGGAAGACAAAATTAAAGGCCAAGAATTTCAATAGTAAGTTTTATAGTTATATATTTATAGTAGTAAACATGGGTGATCTTATTGAAATGTGTAAAGCTCTCGGGATAACTAGAGCGCGGAGAATATATCTATAAGAAATTTAAAGATGAAATATCGGTATTAAAATAATAAAATTACTATATAGTAGTTATATATTATTATATGTATATATGTATATATATTATATTATAGCCCCCGGGGATATGTGATATTATATATTCTCACCTAACTACCCGGTCTACCTCCTATCATTCACTATACCTCCACCATATATATAGTTTATTTAACTACATATATAAAAATTATATATTATAGTATATTTAATTTATGAGGTAGGGGCAATGTAGTATCTTCCTTATATTAATATAATATAATGATAGTTATATAATAGAGAGAGAGAGAGTGAGGAATATATATATATTATAATCTATAATAATTTTTTATATTAGATTTATTAAGGATATATAATATATACTAAATAAATACGGATAGTAACAGGGTGGAGATCATATATAATATAATGGGGGCGGAGTGTATATGTATAGTATTGACTTTTTTTCCCTAACAATTAATTAAACTTATCTAATGTTCTCTTCTTTTTCAGACTTCAAATCCCTACCATTATATATAACCTACCTACCTATATTATATAATATATATATATAATAATATATTATTTATCAGTCATATATATATATATAAATATATAGTAATGAATAATAGTAATTTCTTACCTAACATTAAAAAAGCTGCAACTGATACTCCCAATACAATTGGTCCTAAAAGACGGATTCCTACCCACCATTGCTTTGTAATTTTCCATTGACAGATATTCCACCGTTAGAATTCAGGAAGGCACGAAAACACTTTAACAACGGAGTTTAATTGAATACCTTGATCAACAACGCGATCCGAATCAGGTCCAAACAAATGTTCCGTGAAACGAAACAGCCCCCCACTCGAAAGGGAAGTCTGCGATCTCGGAATAGATATAGGAAACAAAAATTTGAATATGGTGGGATGAATGGCAGGACAACGTGGCCCCGAAAAAAGTTATGGTTGTCTCCTAAATTTGATATTTATGATAACTATGTCTAATTAAGAAAAGGTTTCGGAGTAGTTTTGGATATACGGTTAGATATATTAAAAATTTAATATTTATCGCAATGTTACTCTGCGTCATTACTGCCCGTTCCTACTCGGATAAGTTATTATATCTATACGGGTTATAATATATAAATATAATAATAAATAATAATAATATTTAAATAACCCCGGGCTACCCTCATCTCAGCTCCCACTACTCACTCCACTACGGTAAATAAGGGTGACGTAGTGGGGAAGAATAGTAATACATATAGCTACCTCACACAATTTTACCTAATATTAACCCCTCACGGTAGTAATAGGGGGGGCCTATATATCGACTACGCGCTACGGCCCTATTCACTATACTACTCCTCCTGATATAGATATATAATATTTATTTACTAGTACTGATATATATATACTTAATATTAATATAATATATATAAAATATATATATATAATATAACCCATAAATATAAAGGGCATAATATATGAGCATAATACCCCCCGGTAGTAGGTAAAGTAGAGTAGGCACCCTACCTCACTCACTTACCCCCTATACTCGACCATATATATTTATATATTATATTTATAGATTTATATATGTGAACCACCACCCCGAACCCTCGACCTCGTCTCCCAATCTTGCAGGGCCGAGGAATCACACCCCCCTATTACTATGCTACAGTAGGTTATAACAATACTTCAGAGGGAAAAAGGAAAGTAGTTTATAGCTTTAGTTTCCTTGACTATAAACTAGGTGTGTGCTGGATATAGGGCTTGGCTGTTGTTTAAGAGTGAAATAAACATTGGACTCTGAACACAGTCTGAGCTTCGCAAATGGTTCGAAAGCTTCGATTCTAGAATTTTTATCTCGGGCACCGTCCGCCACCCCTGACACTGGCACGACTCTCTGCTCAACCCCCTCCAGCTGTCGAGCAACTGATAACGACCAGGTTGAGCACATCTTTTCCCCTTGTGTAGGGGGCTTCCGAAGTGAGTTGGAGGCGGCGCCAGTCCTGCACCGGCCCCCGGGGGCCTCCTCCCCAAGATTGGGAAAAACTCTTCGAAGGGATTAGATACCATCAGGGTATAACTAGGGTAAGCTATATAGTTATAGGTAGGAGGGATATAATATATAATATAATATCTTATATACTACCTATCCTACTCATACTCAACTATATATCATATCACTAGCTATATTAGATACACTCCTACTTTTCTCGTAGTTTTGAATCGTCTGTGAGCTAATAACAAGTCTTTATCATCCACCCCTTCGGCTTTTTTTAACCAAACAGAAATGAACTAGTTAAAACCGCGTTTCATAGGATTTCCTGGCCAAGCTCTTTTCTCCCTTCCTAACTCGCACGCAGCACGTCTCCTTGAGTTCATCTCCTCGATGAACCAACCCATCCCACATTGAAAACATTTCAACCTCGACCTCTCTCTCGACCCAAGGAATTACTACATATACGGCCCTATAATAGGCCCTAATAAACTAAATAATATAATAATAAGGTAGGTAACATAAGATAACATTGGTATGTTATATGGATAAATAATAATAATATATAAATAATAATATACCTAACCCAATATTATAGGTAATAATATAAAATAAACCCCTCACTATGGGTGGATATATATAATAAACCCTTACTAAATCACTTATATATATTATATAATTATAAGCCAGGTAATATTATCCCACTCACCCCCCTAAAAAGTATAGTATTATCTAGCTTTCTGCGTAAGTTTTAATTTTTTAGTTCAACAGGTCACACACGTCGATTATATATCACCGGAACTTGGATTTTTTAAACAAACCTGATGAACAACTAGTTAAAGCGTTTCTGAGGGATTGGCAAGGTGTTTATTCATTCTAAATCGAAGGACGCTTCAGTTGAGTCATTATTTCTGATAGGAAATCAAATGAACATTTCTTCCCAGTTTCTCGAATTAAACAGGAAGGAAAATTTTTACTAATGAAGAGGTAGGCTATTTGATTTCGGATTATTTATTAGTGTTGTAGATATATACATATAATATATATAATCATATATGAATATATATTATATAAATATAAATATTATAGTTATGATACCCCCCTCCTATACTACTGATACCATCATACCCCCTACACCTACTCAACCCCCCTATACTATCACCCCTATCACCCCTCTACCCCAAGCTATATCCCTAGCCTATCACTAAAAATATATATAATATTTTCGTAGGTGAGTATATAAATATATAATAATAAAAAATAAGTCGTGATAGTAATATAATAACCTAGGGTATAGGTATTATACTACTTACTACTACCTATAACTCATACCTACTACTCCATAGTACCCTATATACTACTATACGTATATATACTACTAACTATCACTCATAACCCCTATACTCATCACTACCTACTATATCGACTATCTACCCTCATATACTACCTGTACTCCACTCCTACTCAACCTATCTATATAAAGGATATTAACTACCTACTACCTACCACGCTAGTACCCTTATTGAGATTATGAGTATGTTAGCCAGCCCCCGCAACCTGCCCCCCCTCTAATTTGAGGGGAACGGAACTAATCTCACCTCTGCTACCAGCTCAAGGTCTTTAGTATATCGAGGGCAAAGAGGACCGGTTGGATGGCCGCATTTGCCTTCCGCACCTCATAGAATAATTTAATAATACATTAGCTACTGGTCGTTTAACGAGCTGAACTTAAAAGTCTGCGGATCGCTGGTTCGAGCATTACGAATTCTAAGAATTTTAAGTTGGGAGTGCCAACCCTGACACTGGACAACTACTTGCAAGAAGGGCCTAGCTGGTGATCACTGATACAATCAGGTTGAGCACATCTTTTCCCTTGTGATGGCTATCTCAATATTGGAACGTCCTTGAAGTTGAGGCCGCGATCGCTCCGGAAGATCGTGGGAAATAAACCCTCCCCTCCGACCACGCGCACTTCACTCACCTATATATCATATCCTATCTATATCACTAATATATACGCCTATATATAATATCTTATATAAGATATCAGTATATATATAATAGATTATCTACTTTTCTGCGCAGTCTCTCTCTTCTTTCAACTTCTCTTCCCCTCCCAATAAAAGTATTTATTTTTAATAATATCCTTTGCTCCCTTTTTCAAACCCAGGGACGATGATAAGTGGGGTATAATTAGATTTGGCAGAGTTTTCTTATTTTCCGAAGGCACCGTTCTTCGAGTTCTTTTCGATGAAAAATCAAAAATGAACATTCTTCAGTTTTGAGGTGGGTGGTGTACATTATTAACAGCACAGACCTACATAGACTAATGAAGGCCTATATGATATCGGATATTTATTAGTGTCTGTAATATAATAATACCCTACTATTATATATATATACCTACCTACATATATAATCTATTAATCTAATACTATAGTAGGTAGGTAGGGTATCCTGGAAAAAGAGGGTATAGTAACCTCACTCCTATCCTCACCCTACTACCCTATAATATTTAATACTATATCATATACACCAAAGATAACTCATATACTATTACCCTACCCTATTTATATACTATAAATAATATAAATAATTATATTAGTATACAGGGTGTATCCAATCAAGCACTATGCTAATATATAATATTCTTTCCAAATGGAACGAATCCAACCCGCGCCAGCCCCACCAAACAATGTGAATAAAGAAGCAAGAGAATAGAAATATATCAAGAGAATTTCGTAAGTATTTTTACCACTAATGTAGGAATTTCACTCCACGCCTTTGGTTTTAGGAAAATAAACATAATTATAATTATTTAGGATGAGGATAAGAATAATTTTTATAAGATGAACTGTAAAAACATTAAAACAAACCATTTTTTTTTACGAAAATATTTATTTTACAAAATAAAACTCACAGAATAATAAACTGGAAGAGATGTTAAGAACGAAAAATAACAATCTTGCGGATGAAAGAAAAATTCCCGGGGAGGTTTCGACTAAAGAAATTTTCAAAATAGGGAGAATGTGTACCATCCTTCCTAACAAAATCAAATGGGAAAAAGTAATGTACATCATACTTCCGTCTAGAATAAAATCGAATCTAGGGAAAGTGTAAATACGTCTAACTAAAAAACATTGCCATGCATGTTATTATTTGGAATTAAGAAATCAATTTATCAGTAAAATTCACAAATAATCGGAAATTCAAATCGAGTATATACAGTCGTAAAAAAGAGGAAAGTGAATACTAAAGACATCCTGAAGACTGGTTCCTGAACGGAACCGAAAAGCTCTTCGTCACTTTTTTAATAATATTGGAATAAAGGAACATAATTACAATATATTGGTCCAAATAAAAATAATGGAATAATAAATTTCGTAGAATCATTAAAAAAACTTTTTTTACGATTTCATGTGACGTCAAAAAACTCAAGAATAAAAACTGAAGAATGTTGTAAGAACGAAAAATAGCAACTCTTCGCGGATTGAAAGATAAAATTCCCCGATTTCGCTACAGAAATTTTCTTTCCGTTTTGAAAGAAGTATTTGAACAAATCAAAATGGGAAAGTAGAAGAAGCACTTCATATCCAATTATTAGCCACACAATTCTCTCCCAAATCCAACACACGACCTATTAAAACTCTCGGGCCACCAAGTTTTATTTCTCGGAAATTAAAAAATCAATTTATCAAGTAAAATTCTAAATTCCTAACATCGACAATCGCAACTATTACCAGTCGTAAAACTACAGAAGAGGAGTGAAATACTAAGACAAATGAAGAGCGATATCACTAGAACGGAACCGAAAGCGTCTATTGATCATTTAATATGGGCTTACCTCTTTCTCACACGCCTCGGTCTACCGCCTCTTCACACAATTCCAGAGTAGGTGAAGAGAGGAAAGAATGTGTGTCTCATATGAGTTATAATTACAGGTGACCTTTGTACTTGAATAAAGTGAATATAATTTTAATAGTCGAAATAATACTGTGCACTCTTTAAATAAACGAGGGTTTTTAACTAGTTTCCGCTCATTGTTGTCCACTACCCAAAAAACCAACGCGCGCTCGATACTCACATCTAAATACTTCTATATATCATAACTATATATATAATATATAAATATAATGATTATATATTTTATGTATATCCCCTACCCTATACCTCATAACCCCCCCCGATATATAATATATATAAATAATAGAAATATAATAAATATATAGTATAAAATATTAAGTATATTTAGTTATATAATATAATGAAATAACTAAGAATAATACCGGCTTACTAAATCACTACTACCGGATTTTTACCCTACTATAGCCTATCACTCAGCCTCACCCCCTATCACCGATAGTGATGACTGAGATTTGGGATTATATTTATTTAATAATAGGTATAGTATATATAATTATAGGTATATATATATAGTAATTATATACTATATATATAACTATATATAATAAAGAGCTATATATATATATACTATAATAAATAATTATATTTATGATTGGGTGGCCGATTGGGGTAGAAATTTTGATATTGGACACGCATAACCGAAGTGACTCACTCTCTAGCACGATGGTGTACATTCCATATTCTGCTGAACATGTATTACCAGCTTGTGGGCCACAACTTCCCTTCGGCTATTGTTTCTAAGCAAATAAACCTTTACTTATATTGATAAAGAGATTGTGGTGTTAATATTAGAGTAGAATACGATCCACATGTTAGTTATTCCTACTCTTCATATTTTCTGCCTTCTTCCTCTCCCAAAAACTTTCTCGGGGCCCCCCCCCCCCCCCCGGTAAAAATTTTAAAAAGGCGCAGATTGAAAACGTCCGTTTGCATCCTTTAAGTTATGTTAAACTATTCTTAACTTGATATATATGTTGACCGCTGAAAGAAAGTGCTTGATAGCGATATTTCGCAAATACTACTCTTATCACTACTATCATATATCCATACCTACCCCGAGTAGATACTATATTAAATAAGTATAACAATTGAATTGGTAACACGGGTATATAATATATATATAATTAAATATAACTATTACAGCTTCACTAAGAGGTCATCACCTCACTAAAATAATAATAATAATATTGGTAGGTAGGGTTATGGAAGTAAAGCATTTAATATGATGACAGCAACTATAGTTCTTCCGGAGGTTCTAATCCCAATAGAAGAAATTCTAGAAGACCTATACCTACTTTAACTTTAGCATGGGACGAGCGACTCCCATATTAAAAACATATAGAACCTATACTCACCCCATATATATAGCTTAATACTATACCGACCTACCCCCCTAGTACTAACCACCACCGTCCTTCTTCTGCTCCACTTTCTTCACTCGGTGGTGTCTATTTCTAATTGGTATTTATTTGCTTTTTCTCACATTGTAAAAGTCCAGTCTCTCATTCCTTTGTATTTAGCTCACAGCATTGAATCAGACTAAAGTTGGTTTTTGTCCTACTGACTAATATTATTTGTTATCTCTTTAATGATAACGAATACAATGATGTAGCATACGAAAAGCAACAGTGCTGACTTGATGTGGTAGTGCCAAAAAATTTGGAGGTTAACCTTCACCTTTGAATGAAACTGATGCTTCTACCCTTCGCCAAGTCAATTCAATATAGGTATTCTTAATAAAAAATAACCCAAACTTGAAAAGCACTGGTGATATAAAATCTAAATTGAGATGACGTTTTATGTAAAATATCGAATTCTGTAAACGGGCGCGCGCTTGCCATTGCATGATCAATATACACTTATAGTCGGAGTTGGTGAATGAATGTGCTTCAAGAACCGCACGCGAACCTTATAGAAATGTTTCTCTACAGGTACAGGTGCAGAATATGGAGGAAAAATTAGATAAACTCTGGTATTTCGTCTTGCACCTATAAGCTGCCTATTGGGCCTGGTGATGATAAAGCTGTGAAGTGTTATAAAGAAAATTGCAAAACACAACACATAATCTGTACTGGTGCACCATTTAAAAAGGTAATAATACTCTTCTGTCAACTTTTAGATTACCTTCCCTAATCTGTACTGCTAAATGTTTCATATACTTTTACATTTTTGTAGGTTCCACTAGAGGAGAGGAAATATATGAAAAGCCAGAGACCAAAAATAGGACCAAAGAGATGTTTCCAGGTGGGAACTGTTGATAAAGATTCTGTTTTAAAAGATCGCAGGGCTGCAGCTTTAAGAGGAAGAATAGAAGTGCAGATTCATAAGAAGAGGGATGTTGAGTTATACACTACTCCATCAACGTTTTCACAGAAATTATTTTCGGGACTGTAGATGAAGATTCAGGAGAGGTATGATTGTAAAGGTTTTCTCTTATGAAATATCACTGTAAAATTTGTAAATGTATACCAGTGCTTAAATTCTTAATAATTATTTTAATAATACTATAACCTGACCTGTTTGTACTTCTATATAACAATTTATTATAACACTAATATTAATTCACTCTTATACTAATATTTTAGTCAAGTAACAATGAATCCGAAGACTTTCGACCAAATACATAACGACATGAAGTTTACAGTTTTCAGAAAACGGTAAGATATACCATGGAATTGATCAGAAGTGTCGTTTCGTCAAATCTTGGGGAAAATCTTGGCAATTCATTCCTGTTGGATGTAATAGCTATGAACCTATTAGGGCCTAGTGTTAATGTGAAGCAGATAATGGTTGATAAATCAAAGTTGGACAGAGAAAAAGATAGGATAAGAGTAAGAAGTAATGAAATACTTGGTGAATGTGAGGAAAAATTACTCTGTATTGGCGTTGACGGAAAAGTCGATAAGAGCACCTTGGTGTGCAAAGAAATTGAAGATGAATATGGGGAGATTAAGTTGAAGAAGGAAATAACAGAAGAACACCACTTGACTACAAACGAAGCATCTGAAGGTGGAGCGTATCTTACTCATAGAGTCATCCCAGTTAAAGATGAGACAGGTAATGCTTTTGTCGAAGAAGTTGCTAGTGTATTGAAGTAGTTTAATAGCCTTGATACAGTTAAAGCGTTTTCCTAACACAAACAACAACACTGGCTTTAGTTAAAGGTCTTGTAACACCCTGGAAAGGAAAATTAATCGAAAGTACAATTGGCTGTTCACTTCATCAAAATGAGCTCCCTTTTACAGCTGTTTTTAAACATTTTTATGGTTGTACCAAAACTCCTACTGCCTTCAGTGGTTCTATGGGAAAGCTCTGTGAACAGGACCACCATGAACAACCAAATTAAGCGGGCATTTAGATATGAAATTTTCTCAAGAAATACTGAAAGCTCTTAGTTGCGATCAACGTCTCCTTTTAGAGTATGTACTTGGAATTTCTAAAGGTAAAGTAAATTCAAGATTTGCTTCCTGGGAAATTGAACCCCTAAATCATGCCAGATGGTTGACTTTGGCAATTAGATTGATGTGCCTATTTATAAGAGGTAGTAATGAAAAGTGCATAACAAACTTTACTAGACCATTAAATACATTGTTGAAGTGTATGCAGTTAGCTTGAAATCAAAAGAAACAACAAATTCCATAATCAGCAGCTATATATTTTCAACATTATCCAGATAATCGAACAACAATCTAAAGAAATCCAACACGTCGTCTTGAATAACGTAAAGTACAATTCTTTTGCCTTATTACCTGAAAATATGCTGTATTCGATGATGAAATCGGAAGATTCGAATGTCAGGAAAACTGCATTGAAATTTTTTTTATCTATTAGGTAAGATTTTACATATATTTTAATGTTAGCATAACAATTTTACTAAGATTTCTGTATTATTTAGAAAATTTCTATAAACTATTTATTGATGAAGCGGCGCACGAAAACGCGAAAGTTTCACGATAATGGAAACATAACACCCAATTGAGTTCCGGAACTGATACAAC
>JABUQX010131702.1:0-44242 GCA_015478945.1 Trachelipus rathkii
CGTGCGATGCGCGGTTTATATCTAAAGAATGAATAAAAAAATAATTTTTTTATACTTTTACCTCCGCGATATAGATATTTTTGAAAAGATTTTTTAATTTATCGTATCTAACGGATTAGTAACTCGATTTATATTTTTTTGAAGGCTTAGCCAGAAAGTGAAAGCGAAAGAGAAACGCGTCACATAAATACCGATTCGGAGAATGTAAAACGCCACTAGTTAGTTAATTTCGTTGAAGAAAGTTTGGAAGCTTTTCAGAAAATCGAGGATGAGATGACGTAAAGAAATCTTAAAGGTTCCATTTTTTACGCGTGGAACGTCGTTGAGCGTATTAATCGATCCTATAGTAGCGTTTCATCAAGACCTTTTATAACTCGAAAGTCTAAATCAAAATCGCTCTCCAAAAAGTCGACCTCAAAAAAAAATTTGATTTTTTTTTTTAAATTTTGACTTAGACCTTCGGGTTATAAATGGTCCCAAAGAAATGTCACTATGTACACGAGTATTACGCTTAACGATAGTTCGTGCTTGAAATTTTTACCGTTTGATCGTTTGAGGTCATTTTTAGGGTTCTGAAGAAACGTCATTATAAAATAGTGACGCATCAATGGAACCCGGCCTCGATTTATCCCCACCGATGGTCGTCTCGGTCATTACGAAACGTCACTATCGTATTTTGAGGAAAAAAACGAAAAGTTCACGGATAAAGGTATAGGCTTTAAGCGATATTTTTATATTACCAAATCCTTTTAAACTATTATATTTTTTTTTTACAAATTAGTCTTCTTTAAAACCAATTTTCTATGATAAATATTTTTTAGAGGTAACTTGAAGTAAAATATTTTCCTAAAAAAAAAAGATAAAAAATGGTGAGACTGTCGTTTCGTATGATGAAAATTAAGAAAAATTAGGAACAAAGAAAAAATAAGCAAATATATGATAATGTGAATACCTGAATATCAATTCTTTATATAAAAATTGACGTAACGAAATCTTGAAGGTCCCCACTTACGCGATCCCGGATAACCTTATATTGCAGCATCGAAAAAAACTCGCTTAGGAACGAAAAATTTATTTTTCCCCGTCTATCGAGAATTAAAATGTAACGTTATTTCCATTTACGATCGAAGCGTAAGGAGGGACCCTTAAGATTTTTTACGTTAATTTTCAGAGAAGGGCACGGAAAATGGCAACTTTAATATTCATAGTATATAGATAAATATAGTATAGATCATGATAAATAATTAAGAATTTAAGAAAAATTAAGAACGAAGAAAAAAAATACATATCCAGTTTGGCAGGAAATGGGAATTATCGATTCTTTACAGACTTAGATTCCGTAAATTTTTTTGGTTTCTCTCGAGAAAAACTCGCTTAGGAAAAAAATTATTTGCAATCTCCCGAGAGTGAGGTAACGTTATTTCGACATGCCGTTTGATCGTTGGAAGTCGTTTTTACGGTAATCGAGAAACGTCATTATATTATAGTGACGCCATAGAGGAAACCCGGGATCGATTGATCCCCTCCGAGGATCGTCTCGGTAATTACGAAACGTCACTATCGTATTTTGAGGAAAAAAACAAAAAGTTCACGGATAAAGGTATGATGAAAAATTAGGAAAAATTAAGAACATAGAAAAAATAAACAATTAATGATAAGTGAATACCTGAACATCAATTCTTTATAAAAATATCGACATAAAGAAATCTTAAAAGGTCCCCACTTACGCTTCGATCGGGGCACAAAATAACCTAACTTTTTACTTCTCGGGAGATGTTGCAAAATAAATTTTTCGTTAATTAAGCGAGTTTTTTTTCGAGGGCAATATATATTATTATTTTTTTATATTTAATCTCCCTTAAATTCAGTTTTCTACGAAGAATAATTTTTTAGAGGTAGCTAAACAAAAAATAATTAAAAAACAACGCACGACGCACATTTCCTAAAGGTTTTAAGCAATTTTTTGCAACACTTTAAAATTTAACGCTCTTAATTTTTCTTAAAGTCTTAATTTTTTAACATCATCTATACCAGTGGTTCTCAAACTTTTCCGATTCGCGGCACCCTTGACTTATTTAAGTTTGCCGAAGTCACCCCATGTTAGATTCTAAAAAGAAAGTCTTCCAATTTATAAAATAGGGTCTATCATTAATCATAAAATTGCAATACTTTTGCATGATCACAGCATGCCAAAAGCATTCCCAGGATTTGTCTCTGAATATATAAATATATAAGGATAACATAACTAAAATTTTCTTAACAAAGTTGGAAAATTCAAAATTGATTAAAATTTTTAAATGAAAACTTAAATACAATTATGAAAATGTTCAAAACTTTCGCGTCACCCTTGTGGGGAAGCTGTGCCACCCAAATGTGACGCGTCACACAGTTTGAGAACCACTGATCTATACTATATTTATTTATATTAATATTTTTTTTATAGTTTAGTCTCCCTTAAATTCCATTTTCTACGATAAATAATTTTTAGAGGTTACTAAATTTACCTCGGAAACGTCGTCGTCATATAGTGACGTTTCGTAAAAGCCCAAATAAATGATTCTACGCGTTTAGAATACATTTTTTACGCTTAGAACATCGTTAAGCGTAATAATCGTCCCAATAGTGACGTTTCATCGGAACCGTTTATAACTCAAAAGGTCTAATTCAAAATCGCTCTCCAAAAAGTCGACCTCAGGAAAAATAGAGATTTTTTTTCCAAATTTTGACTTAGACCTTCGACTTATAAACGGTACGGAATAAACGTCACTATAATAATAATTAATATAGATTCCGTAATTTTTTTTTTTTTTTTTTTGGACTCTCTCCCAGGAAAAAAAACTCAGCAAAGGAACAAGAAATTATTTGCACCATCTCCCGAAGTAGGAAGTAACGTTATTCGTACTGAGCGAACCGTAGGGGGTACCCTTAAGATTTTTTTATTACGTTAATTTTTAGAGTGTACTATATTTATTTATATTAATATATTTTTCATAGTTTAGTCTCCCTTCAATTCCATTTTCTACGATAAATAATTTTTAGAGGTAACTATATTAAAAAAAAAAAAATATTGCACGACGCCTATTTACCTCGGAAACGTCGTCGTCATATAGTGACGTTTCGTAAAAGCCAAAAATAAATGACTCTACGCGTTTAGAATCCATTTTTTACGCTTAGAACATCGTTAAGCGTAATAATCGTTCCAATAGTGACGTTTCATCGGAACCGTTTATAACTCAAAAGGTCTAATTCGAAATCGCTATCCAAAAATTCGACCTCGGGAAAAATTGAGATTTTTTTTTCAAATTTTGACTTAGACCTTCGACTTATAAACGGTACGGAATAAACGTCACTATAATAATAATTAACACGCTTAACGATAGTTCGTCCCTGAAAATATTGCCGTTTGATCCTTCGAGGTCGTTTTTATGGTAATCGAGAAACGTCATTATATTATAGTGACGCCGTAGAGGAAACCCGGCCTCGATTGATCCCCTCCGAGGAACGTCTCGGTAATTACGAAACGTCACTATCGTATTTTGAGGAAAAAAACGAAAAGTTCACGGATAAAGTTATGATGAAAATTAGGAAAAATTAAGAACATAGAAAAAATAAACAATTAATGATATGTGAATACGTGAATATCAATTCTTAATATAAATATCGACGTAAAGAAATCTTTAAGGTCCCCACTTACGCTTCGATCGGAGCACAAAACTTTACTCTCTACTTTTCGGGAGATGGTACAAAATAAATTTTCGTTCCTTAAGCGAGTTTTTTTCGAGGCAAGTGTACTTTGTATATATTATTATTTTTGTTTAGTCTTTAAATTCAGGTTTCTATGAAAAATAATTTTTAGAGTTAACACAAATTAATTATAAAAACTACACACGACCCCCATTTCCTATAAAGGCTTTGAGCGATTTTTTGCTACACTTTAAAATTAACGTAAAAAATATTAAAAGTACCCTCCTACGGTTCACTGGAGCGAAATAACGTTACTCTCTACTTTTCGAGAGATGGAGGTGCAAAATAAATTTTGTTCCTTAAGCGAGTTTCATTCCAACAAAAAAAACGGAATCTAAGTCTGTAAAAATTGCTAATAATAAGTTATTCACATATTGGATATTTATTTTTCTTCGATCTTAATTTTTCTTAAATTCTTAATTATTTATCATGACCTATACTATATTTATTTATATTATGTTTTTTTATAGTTTAGTCTCCCTTAAATTCCATTTTCTACGGTAAATAATTTTTAGAGGTAACTAAATTAAAAAAAAATTATAAAAAATATTGCACGACGACCATTTACCTCGGAAACGTCCTCGTCATATAGTGACGTTTCGTAAAAGCCCAAAATAAATGACTCTACGCGTTTAGAATCCATTTTTTACGCTTCGAACGTCGTTAAGCGTATTAATAGTTCCAATAGTGACGTTTCATCGGAACCGTTTATAACTCAAAAGGTCTAAACCAAAATCGCTATCCAAAAAGTCGACCGCAGAAAAAATTGAATTTTTTTTTTTAAATTTTAACCTTTACCTTCGACTTATAAACGGTACAGAATAGACGTCACTATAATAATAATTAATACGCTTAACGATAGTTCATCCCTGAAAATATTGCCGTTTGATCGTTCGAGATCGTTTTTATGGTAATCGAGAAACGTCATTATATTATAGTGACGCCGTAGAGGAAACCCAGCCTCGATTGATAACCTCCGAGGATCGTCTCGGTAATTACGAAACGTCACTATCGTATTTTGAGGAAAAAAACGAAAAGTTCACGGATAAAGTTATGATGAAAATTAGGAAAAAATAAGAACATAGAAAAATAAACAATTAATGATATGTGAATACCCGAATATCAATTCTTAATAATATAAATATCGACGTAAAAAATCTTTAAAGGTCCCCACTTACGCTTCGATCGTGGCACAAAATAACGTAACTTTTTACTTCTCGGGAGATGTTGCAAAATAAATTTTTCGTTCCTTAAGCGAGTTTATTTTGAGGGGAAATTTTTTTCTATATATATTATTTTTTTAATTTAGTCTCCCCTAAAAATTAAGTTTTCTATGAAAAATAATTTTAGAGGCAACTAAACAAAATTAATTATAAAACTACGCACGACCCATTTCCTAGGTAATGAGCGTCGTGTAATATTTTATTATTTTTAATTTAGTTTACCTATAAAAAATTAAACGGAATTTAAAGGAGACTAAACTATAAAAAAAAATTAATACAATCATATATAGTATAGATCATGATAAATAACTAAGAATTTAAGAAAAATTAAGTACAGAAGAAGAAAAAAATAAATATAAAAATTTGGATAAATTTTTATTAGCAATTCTTTACATACTTAGATTCCGTAATAATTTTTTTTTTTCGTTTCTCTCGGGAAAAAACTCGCTTAAGGAACAAATAATTTATTTTGCATCATCTCCCGAAAAGTGGAGAGTAACGTTATTTCGTGCCCCGAGTGAACCGTAGGAGGGTACCTTTAATATTTTTACGTTAATTTTTAAAGTGCATAGAAAACTTCAAAGCCTACGGAAACGTCCTCGTCATATAGTGACGTTTCGTAAGAGGCCCAAAATAAATAACTCTACGCGTTTAGAATCCATTTTTACGCTTAGAACGTCGTTAAGCGTAATAATAGTTCCAATAGTGACGTTTCATTGGAACCGTTTATAACTCGAAATGTCTAAATCAAAATCGCTATCCAAAAAGTCGACCTCGGGAAAAATTGAATTTTTTTTTTCAAATTTTAACTTATACCTTCGACTTATAAACGGTACAGAATAAACGTCACTAGTCGAATAATTAATGCGCTCAACGATATTTCATCCCTGAAGATACTCCCGTTTGATCGTTCGAGATCGTTTTTATGGTTCCCGAAACGTCATTATATTATAGTGACGCCGTAGAGGAAACCAAGCCTCGATTGACCCCTCCGAGGATCGTCTCGGTAAGTACGAAACGTCACTATCGTATTTTGAGAAACGAAAAGTTCATGGATAAAGTTATGATGAAAATTAGGAAAAATTAAGAACATAGAAAAAAATAAACAATTAATTGAATACCCGAATATCAATTCTTAATATAAATATCGACGTAAAAGAGAAATCTTAAAGGTCCCCACTTACGCTGCGATCAAAATAACGTAACTTTTTACTTCTCAGGAGATGTTGCAAAATAAATTTTCGTTCCTTAAGCATGTTTTTTTCGAGGGCAAGTGTACTTTGTATATATTATTATTGTTGTTTTCATTTAGTCTCCCTTAAATTCAGTTTTCTATGAAAAATAATTTTTAGAAGGTAACTAAACAAAAATTAATTATAAAACTACGCACGACCCCATTTCCTATAGGCTTTGAGCGATTTTTCATTACACTTTAAAAATTAACGTAACAAAAATATTAAAGGTACCCTCCTACGGTTCCACTCGGGGCACGAAATAACATTACTCTCTACTTTTCGGGAGATGGTGGCAAAATAAATTTTTGGTTCCTTAAGCGAGTTTTTTTCGGGAATTATAAAGAAAAAAAAAGAAAAAAACAAGAAAAAGAAAAAGCTAATAATAAATTATTCACATATTGGATATTTATTTTTCTTCGATCTTAATTTTTCTTAAATTCTTAATTGGTCTATACTATATTTATTTATATTAATTTTTTATAGTTTAGTCTCCCTTAAATTCAATTTTCTACGATAAAATAGTTTTTAGGGTAACTAAATTAAAAAAATTATAAAAAAAAACTATACAAAGCAATTTATCTCGGAAACGTCCTCGTCATATAGTGACATTTCGCAAAAAATAAATGACTCTACGCGTTTAGAATCCATTTTTGTACGCTTAGAGCATCGTTAAACTTATTAATCGTTCCTCGTGACGTTTCATCAGACAGTTTTATAACTTTCAAAGGTCTAAATCAAAATCGCTATCCAAAAAGTCGACCTCGGAAAAATTTGATTCTTCAAATTTTAACTTATACATTCGACTTATAAACGGTACAGAATAAACATTCACTATAATAATAATTAATGGGTAACGATATTTCATCCCTGAAAATATTGCCGTTTGATCGTTCGAGATCGTTTTTATGGTAATCGAGAAACGTCATTATATTATATTGACGCCGTAGAGGAAACCCAGCCTCGATTGATAACCTCCGAGGATCGTCTCGGTAATTACGTAACGTCACTATCGTATTTTGAGGAAAAAAACGAAAAGTTCACGGATAAAGTTATGATAAAAATTAGGAAAAATTAAGAACATAGAAAAAATAAACAATTATTGATATGTGAATACCCGAATATCAATTCTTAATATAAATATCAAAGTAAAAAAATCTCAAAGGTCCCCACTTACGCTTCGATCGGGGGACAAAATAACGTAACTCTTTACTTCTCGGGAGATGTTGCAAAATAAATTTTTCGTTTCTTAAGCGAGTTTTTTTTTCGAGGGCAAGTGTACTTTATATATATATTATTATTTTTTTTTAATTTAGTCTCCCTTACTTATAAACGGTACAGAATAAACGTCACTATAATAATAATTAATCGCTTAACGATAGTTCATTTTTGCTACACTTTAAAAATTAACGTAAAAAAATATTAAAAGTACCCTCCTACGGTTCACTCGGGGAAATAACGTTACTCTCTACTTTTCAGGAGATGGTGCCAAATAAATTTTTTGTTCCTTAAGGTTTTCCAGGAGAATTCAAAAAAAAAAAAACGGAATCTAAGTCTGTAAGTACTAATAATAAGTTATTCCTCCGAGGATCGTCTCGGTAATTACGAAACGTCACTATCGTATTTTGATGAAAAAAACGAAAAGTTCACGGATAAAGTTATGATTAAAATTAGGAAAAATTAAGAACATAGCAAAAATAAACAATTAATGATATGTGAATACCCGAATATCAATTCTTAATAAAAATATCGACGTAAAAAAATCTTAAAGGTCCCCACTTATCAGGGCACAAAATAACATATTTTACTTCTCAGGAGATGTTGCAAAATAAATTTTTCGTTCGCCAAAGCAGTTTTTTTTCGAGGGCAAATTTACTTTATATATATTATTTTTTTTTTTTAATTTAGTCTCACTTAAATTCACTTTTCTATGAAAAATAATTTTTAGAGGTAACAAAACTAATTAATTAAAAACTACGCACGACCCCATTTCCTAAGGTAAATGGGCGTCGTGCAATATTTTTATTATTTTTTAATTTGGTTACCTATAAAATTATTTAATAAATAGAAAAATGGAATTTAAGGAGACTAAACTATAAATTAATATAAATAAATATAGTATAGATCATGATAAATAATTAAAATTTAAGAAAAATTAAGAACGAAGAAAAATAAATATCAATATGTGAATAACTTATTATTAGCAATTCTTTATAGACTTAGATTCCGTAATAATTTTTTTCGTTCTCTCGGGAAAAAGCCAGCTTAAGGAACAAATAATTTATTTTGCATCATCTCAAAGAGAGTAACGTTATTTCGTACCCCGAGTGAACCGTAGGAGAGTACCTTTAATATTTTTTTACGTTGTTAATTTTTAAGTGGCAAAAATCGCTCAAAGCCTACGGAAACGTCCTCGTCATATAGTGACGTTTCGTAAGCAATATAAATAACTCTACGCGTTTAGAATCCATTTTATGCTTAGAACGTCGTTTAGCGTAATAATAGTTCCAATAGTGACGTTTCATCAGAACCGTTTTAACTCAAAAGGTCTAAATCAAAATCGCTATCCAAAAAAAGTCGACCTCGGGAAAAATTGAAATTTTTTTTCAAATTTTAACATACCTTCGATTTATAAACGGTACAGAATAAAAATCACTATAATAATAATTAATAAACAACGATAGTTCATCCCTAAAAAATTGCCGTTTGATCGTTCGAGATCGTTTTATGGTAGTCGAGAAACGTCATTATATTATAGTGAAGCCGTAGAGGAAACCCGGCCTCGAGTGATCCCCCGAGAAACGAAAATAGTAATTACGAAACGTCACTATCGTATTTTGAGGAAAAAAAAACGAAAAGTTCACGGTTTAAAGTTATGATGAAAATTAGGAAAAATTAAGAACATAGAAAAAATAAACAATTAATGATATGTGAATACCCGAATAATCAATTCTTAATATAAATATCGACGTAAAGAAATCTTAAAGGTCCCCACCTACGCTTCGATCGGGACACAAAATAACGTAACTTTACTTCTCAGGAGATGTTGCAAAATAAATTTTCGTTCCTTAAGCGAGTTTTTTTTTTCGAGGGCAAGTGTACTTTGTATATATTATTATTTTTTTTTCATTTAGTCTCCCTTAAATTCAGTTTTATTTGAAAAATAATTTTAGAGGTACCTAACAAAAATTAATTATAAAAACTATACGACCCCATTTCCTATAGGCTTTGAGCGTTTTTTTGCCACTTAAAAATTAACGTAAAAAAAAATATTAAAATTGAATACATTTGCTGAAATAACGTTACTTTCGACTACTCGGGAGATGGTGCCAAATAAATTTTGTTCCTTAAGCGAGTTTTTCTCAGAGAAACCAAAAAAAAAAAAACGGAATCTAAGTCTGAAAGAATTACTAATAATAAGTTATTCATATTGGATATTTATTTTTCTTCGATCTTAATTTTTCTTAAATTCTTAATTATTTATCATGATCTATACTATATTTATTTATATTAATTTTTTTATAGTTTAGTCTCCCTTAAATTCCATTTTCTACGATAAATAATTTTTAGAGGTAACTATATTAAAAAAAAAAAATATTGCACGACGCCCATTTACCTCGGAAACGTCGTCGTCATATAGTGACGTTTCGTAAAAGCCAAAAATAAATGACTCTACGCGTTTAAACCATTTTTTACGCTCAGAACATCGTTAAGCGTAATAATCGTTCCAATAGTGACGTTTCATCCGTTGATATCTCAAAAGGTCTAATTCGAAATCGCTCTCCAAAAATTCGACCTCGAGAAAATTGATTTTTCAAATTTTGTTAGACCTTCGACTTATAAACGGTACCGGAATAAACGTCACTATAATAATAATTAATACGCTTAACGATAGTTCGTCCCTGAAAATATTGCCGTTTGATCGTTCGAGGTCGTTTTTATGGTAATCGAAAAACGTCTTAAAGTGACGCCGTAGAGGAAACCCGGCCTCGAATTAGACCCCCTCCGAGGATCGTCTCGTTAATGAAACGTCACTATCGTATTTTGAGAAAAAAAAAGTTCATGGATAAAGGTATGATGAAAAATTAGGAAAAATTAAGAACATAGAAAAATAAACAATTAATGATAACGGAATACCTGAATATCAATTCTTAATATAAATATCGACGTAAAAAAATAATCCTGAAGGTCCCCACTTACGCTTCGATCGAACTGAAATAACCTAACTTTTACTTCTCAAGAGATGGTACAAAATAAATTTTCGTTCCTTAAGCGAGTTTTTCGAGGGCAAGTGTACTTTGTATATATTATTATTTTTTTAATTCAGTCTCCCTTAAATTTCAGGTTTCTATGAAAAATAATTTTAGGGTAACTAAACAAAAATTAATTATATAAACTACGCACGACGACGTTTCCGTAGACTTTGAGCGATTTTTTGCTACACTTTAAAGTGTACGTAAAAAAAATATTAAAGGTACCCTTCTACGGTTCACTCGGGGCACGAAATTAACGTTACTCACTACTTTTCAAGAGATGGTGCAAATAAATTTTTTGTTCCTTAAGCGAGTTTTCAGAGGAAACAAAATTATTACCGAATCTAAGTCTGTAAAGAATTGCTAATAATAAGTTATTCACATATTGGATATTTATTTTTTTCTTCGATCTTAATTTTTCTTAATTCCTAAATTATTTTTATCATGACCTATACTATATTTATTTTATATGTTTTATTTTACATTTATTCCCTTAAATTCCATTTTCTACGCAAAAAAATTTTTAAACTTAATTAAAAAAAAATTATAAAAAATATTGCACGACGCCCATTTACCTCGGAAACGTCCTCGTCATATAGTGACGTTTCGTAAAAGCCCAAAATAAATGACTCTACGCGTTTAGAATCCATTTTTTACGCTTCGAACGTCGTTAAGCGTATTAATAGTTCCAATAGTGACGTTTCATCGGAACCGTTTATAACTCAAAAGGTCTAAATCAAAATCGCTATCCAAAAAGTCGACCGCAGAAAAAATTGAATTTTTTTTTTTTAAATTTTAACCTATACCTTCGACTTATAAACGGTACAGAATAAACGTCACTATAATAATAATTAATACGCTTAACGATAGTTCATCCCTGAAAATATTGCCGTTTGATCGTTCGAGATCGTTTTTATGGTAATCGAGAAACGTCATTATATTATAGTGACGCCGTAGAGGAAACCCAGCCTCGATTGATAACCTCCGAGGATCGTCTCGGTAATTACGAAACGTCACTATCGTATTTTGAGGAAAAAAACGAAAAGTTCACGGATAAAGTTATGATGAAAATTAGGAAAAAATAAGAACATAGAAAAAATAAACAATAAATGATAATTGTACCCGAATATCAATTCTTGACGTTCTAAGCGTAAAAAATGGATTCTAAACGCGTAGAGTCATTTATTTTGGGCTTTTACGAAACGTCACTATATGACGAGGACGTTTCCGAGGTAAATGGGCGTCGTGCAATATTTTTTATAATTTTTTTTTAATTTAGTTACCTCTAAAAATTATTTACCGTAGAAAATGGAATTTAAGGGAGACTAAACTATAAAAAAAAATTAATATAAATAAATATAGTATAGATCCTGGTAAAATTTAAAAAAATTAAAGATCGAAGAAAAAATAAATATCCAATATGTGAATAACTTATTATTAGCAATTCTTTACAGACTTAGATTCCGTTTTTTGTTTTTTTTTTTTTTTTGGTTTCTCTCGTGAAAAAAACTCAGCAAAGACAAAATTTATTATACCATCTCCCAATGAGAAATGTGTTATTTCGTGCCCCAGGCTAGACCAATATGAGGTACTGCCCCGATATTACAGCTTTACGTTAATTTTTAAAATTTAAAAAAAAACGCTCAAAACCTATAGGAAATGGGGGTCGTGCGTAGTTTTTATAATTAATTTTTTGTTTAGTTACCTCAAAAAATTATTTTTAGAAAACTGAATTAAAGGGAGACTAAATGAAAAAAATAATAATATATACAAAGTATACACTTACCCTCGAAAAAAACTAGCTTAAGGAAAAAATTTATTTTGAAACATCTCCCGAGAAGTAAAAAGTTACGTTATTTTGTGCTCCGATCGAAGCGTAAGTGGGGACCTTTAAGATTTCTTTACGTCGTTATTTATATAAAGAATTGATATTCAGGTATTCACATATCATATAATTATTTTTTTTCTAGGGAAATGGGCGTCGTGCGATATTTTTTTTAAACAAAATTTTTGTTTAGTTACCTCTAAATACGATAGTGACGTTTCGTAATTACCGAGACGATCCTCGGAGGGGATCAATCGAGGCTTGGTTTCCTCTACGGCGTCACTATAATATAATGACGTTCTCGATTACCATAAAAACGATCTCGAACGATCAAATGGCAATATTTTCAGGGATGAACTATCGTTAAGCTTATTAATTATTATTATAGCGACGTTTATTCTGTACCGTTTATAAGTCGAAGGTATAAGTTAAAATTTGAAAAAAAAAATTCAATTTTTCCCGAGGTCGACTTTTTGGATAGCGATTTTGATTTAGACCTTTCGAGTTATAAACGGTTCCAATGAAACGTCACTATTGGAACTATTATTACGCTTAACGACGTTCTAAGCGTAAAAAATGGATTCTAAACGCGTAGAGTTATTTATTTTGGGCTTTTACGAAACGTCACTATATGACGAGGACGTTTCCGTAGGCTTTGAGCGATTTTTTGCTACACTTTAAAAATTAACGTAAAAAAAAATATTAAAGGTACCCTCCTACGGTTCACTCGGGGCACGAAATAACGTTACTCTCCACTTTTCGGGAGATGATGCAAAATAAATTATTTGTTCCTTAAGCGAGTTTTTTTCCCAGGAGAACGAAAAAAAAAAATTATTGCAGAATCTCTGTATAACATAAGGAATTCGCTAATATAATAAGGTATTCATATTGGATATTTGTTTTTCGCTTCGTTCTTGAATTTTTCTTAAATTCTTAATTCCATTTATCATATTCTCTATTTATTGTATTAATTTTTTATAGTTTGAGTCTCCCTTAAATTCCATTTCTACGATAAATAATTTTTATAGGTATAAAAACTAAAAATAATAAAAATATTTTTGACATACATTACATAGGAAATACGGGGGTCGTGCAATAATTTATAATTAATTTTGTTTAGTTGCCTCTAAAAATTATTTTCCACTAGAAACATAGATTTATAAGGGACTATAATTAAAAAAATATTATAGGAACGTACACTTTTTCTTCGAAAAAACTAACTTATGGAACGAAAAATAGTTCTTTCCACTTCTTAAGAAGTAAAAAGTTACGTTATTTTGTGCTACGATTTGAAGCGTAAGTGGGGACCTTTAAGACCCCAGAAGCAATCTTTACTATTCGTTAAGCGTATTAATGGTTCAATAGTGACATTTCCATCAGGGCCGTTTATAACTCAAAGGTCTAAATCAATCGCTGTCAAAAGTCGACCTCGAAAAAGTGGTTACTCCAGAATTTAACATACCTTCGACCTGCTGACGCAAGTATCACCTAACAATAATTATGCAGCAACGATAGTTCCTCCTAATATTGCCAGACTGTCGTTCGAATCTGTTTTGCGGTAATCCCGAAAACGCATCGGCATATTACTGTGACGCCGCAGAAAACCCAGCATCATTGATAACCTCGAGGATCGTCTCGGCAGTACAGCAACGTCACCTATCGTATTTTGAAAAAACAGAAAAGTTCACGGATAAAGTTATGATAAAATTAGGAAAAAGTGAACATAGAAAAAAATGAAACAATTAATGATAATAATGAATACGAATATCTGAATGCTGTAAAATATCAAAAGTAAAAAATGCTTAAAGGTCCCCGCACGCTCGATCGGGCACAAATAACGTAACACTTCTCGGGAATGTTACAAAAACAAATTTTCTTTCCTCACCAAACCTTTGAAGGCCCCAAGTACATAGCCTGGCTTGTAAATTTTTAATTTAGTCTCCCTAAAATTCAGTTTTCTATGAAAAATAATTTTAGAGTAACTAAACAAGACAATTATAAAAACACGACGCCCATTTCCTATAGGCTTTGAGCGATTTTTCGCTACATTATAAATTAACGTAAAAAAATATTAAAGGTACTCTCCTACGGTTCACTCGCGAAATAACGTTACTCTCTACTTTTTCGGGAGATGGTGCCAAATAAATTTTGTTCCTTAAGCGAGTTTTTCCCCAAGAGAAATAAAAAACGGAATCTAAGTCTGTAAAGAATTGCTAATAATAAGTTATTCACTCCGAGGATCGTCTCGGTAATTACGAAACGTCACTATCGTATTTTGATGAAAAAAACGAAAAGTTCACGGATAAAGTTATGATTAAAATTAGGAAAAATTAAGAACATAGCAAAAATAAACAATTAATGATATGTGAATACCCGAATATCAATTCTTAATAAAAATATCGACGTAACAAAATCTTAAAGGTTCCCACTTACGCTGCGATCGTGGCACAAAATAACGGACTTTTACTTCTCGGAATGTGCAAAATAAATTTTTCGTTCCTTAAGCGAGTTTTTTCCCGAGAGCAAATTTACTTTATATATATTATTTTTTTAAATTTAGTCTCCTTTATATTCACTTTTCTATGAAAAATAATTTTTAGGGTAACTAAACAATATTAAGTATAAAGCTTCTGCACGACCCCCATTTCTAAAATTAATGGGCGTCGTACCAATATTTTTATTATTTTTTAATTTAGTTACCTATAAAAATTATTTATCTAGAAAACGGAATTAAGGGAGACTAAACTATAAAAAAAATTAATATAAATAAATATAATTATATATAATGATAAAATAATTAAAATTTAAGAAGAATTAAGGCGAAGAAAAATAAATATCAATATGTGAATAACTTATTATTAGCAATTCTTTACATACTTAGATTCCCCGTAATAATTTATTTTTTTCGTTTCTCCTAAGGGGAAAAAAACTCACAGCAGAACAAATAATTTATTTTGTCATCTCCCCGAAAATTGGAGAGTAACGTTATTTCATTTCGGTAGACCGTAGGAGGGTACCTTTAATATATTTTTTTACGTTAATTAGTGTAGCAAAAAATCGCTCAAAGTCTACGGAAACGTCCTCGTCATATAGTGACGTCGTAAAAGCCCAATATAAATAACTCTACGCGTTTAGAATCCATTTTTACGCTTAGAACGTCGTTAAGCGTAATAGTAGTTCCAATAGTGACGTTTCAGAACCGTTTATAACTCAAAAGGTCTAAATCAAAATCGCTATCAAAGTCGACCTCGGGAAAAAATTGAATTTTTTTTTTTCAAATTTTAACTTATACCTTCGATTTATAAACGGTACAGAATAGAATAAACGTCACTAAAATAATAATTAATACACCCAACGATAGTTCATCCCTGAAAATATTGCCGTTTGATCGTTCAGATCGTTTTTATAGTAATCGAAACGTCGTATATTATAGTGGCGCCATGAAACGCAGCCTGAGTGATCCACTCCGGATCGTCTCGGTGGTACGAAACGTCGCATCGTATTTTGGGAAAAAAACGAAAAGTTCACGGATAAAGTTATGATTAAAAAATTAGGAAAAATTAAGAACATAGAAAAATAAACAATTAATGATATGTGAATACCCGAATATCGATTCTTCTTATACATATCGACGTAAAGAAATCTTAAAGGTCCCCACTTACGCTTCGATCGGGGCACAAAATAACGTAACATTTTGCTTCTCGGGAGATGTTGCAAAATAAATTTTCCGTTCTTAAGCGAGTTTTTTTCGAGGGCAAGTGTACTTTGAATATTTGAACTTTTCATTTACTTTAAATTCCGTTTTCTCAGAAAAATTATTTTTAGAGTAATTTAAGGGGAAATTAATTATAAAACTACACGACCCCCATTTCTGCTTTGAGCGATTTTTTGCTACACTTTAAAATTTAACGTAAAAAAATCTTGAGGGTACCCTCCTACGGTTCATTCGGGGCTGAAATAACGTTACTCTCTACTTTTCGGAAGATGGTGCAAAAAATTTTGTTCCTTAAGCGAGTTTTTTTCTCGAGAGAAACCAAAAAAAAAAAACGGAATCTAAGTCTGTAAAGAATTGCTAATAATAAGTTATTCACATATTGGATATTTATTTTTTTTCTTCGTTCTTAATTTTTCTTAAATTCTTAATTATTTATCATGATCTATACTATATTTATTTATATTAATTTTTTATAGTTTAGTCTCCCTTAAATTCCATTTTCTACATTAAATAATTTTTAGAGGTAACTAAATTAGAAAAATATAAAAAAATATTAAAAATCCATTTACCTCGGAAACGTCCTCGATCATATAGTGACGTTTCGTAAGCCAAAATAAATGACTCTACGCGTTTAGAATCCATTTTTACGCTTAGAACGTCGTTAAGCGTAATAATAGTTCCAATAGTGACGTTTCATCGGAACCGTTTATAACTCAAAAGGTCTAAATCAAAATCGCTATCCAAAAAGTCGACCTCTGAAAAAATTTGATTTTTTTTTCAAATTTTAACTTATACCTTCGACTTATAAACGGTACAGAATAAACGTCACTAAAATAATAATTAATAAGCTTAACGATAGTTCATCCCTGAAAATATTGCCGTTTGATCGTTCGAGATCGTTTTTATGGTAATCGATAACGTCATTATATTATAGTGACGCCGTAGAGGAAACCAAGCCTCGATTGATAACCTCCGAGGATCGTCTCGGTAATTACGTAACGTCACTATCGTATTTTGATGAAAAAAACGAAAAGTTCACAGATAAAGTTATGATTAAAATTAGGAAAAATTAAGAACAAAGAAAAATAAACAATTAATGATAATTGAACCGAATATCAATTCTTAATAAAAATATCGACGTAAAAAAATCTTAAAGGTCCCCACGCTTCGATCGAACACAAATAACGTATTTTTACTTCTCGGGAGATGTTGCAAAATAAATTTTTCGGGTTCCTTAAGCGATTTTTTTCGAAGGCAAGTGTACTTTATATATATTATTATTTTTTTTAATTTAGTCTCCCTTAAATTCAGTTTTCTATGAAAAATAATTTTAAGAGGTAACTAAACAAAAATTAATTAAAAACTACGCACGACCCCCATTTCCTAGGTTTATGATGTTGAAGCAATATTTTATTATTTTTTAATTTAGTTACCTATAAAAATTATTTATCGTGAAAATGGAATTTAAGGGAGACTAAACTATAAAAAATTAATATAAACAAACAACGATGCGCTCCTCCCTAACGCAAGCGTTAGGGCGCCTTCAGTGCTGCGCACTCTGTCTTCACTTCGCTCACTTCGCTCGCTACGTTCGCCAGGATGAAAAAGGGCCAAAAAGGAGGGCAATGATAATGCCGGTGAGCTCACTTCGCTCGCTGACGCTCGCTACGTTCGCCGTGGTTTTACCGGCAGAAAAATTGCCCAAAATAAGTGATTATGAAACTGGAGATTATTATGGCCAGGAACAGAGGGATGAGTGAAGACCAAAAAAGCAGATTTAAAATTAATAGTATATAAATAAATAAATGTGTCGTTTTCGTTAGCTGCAGTACGGTCTCTGACTCTGTTAGAATATGAATTTTTGAAATAATAAAGCAATAATAAGTATTAAAAAAACTAATATATAAATTAATATCAAAGTGTTTTTTGGGGTGTTTTATGGTTTTTTCGACGATGATGAAAAAGGGTCGACAAATACCGGACGAAAAAAGGCATGTTTAATATTCATAGTATATAGATAAATATAGTATAGATCATGATAAATAATTAAGAATTTAAGAAAAACTAAGAACGAAGAAAAAATAAATATCCAATATGTGAATAACTTATTATTAGCAATTCTTTACAAACTTAGATTCCGTAATAATTTTTTTTTTGTTTCTCTCGGGAAAAAAACTCGCTTAAGGAACAAATAATTTATTTTGCATCATCTCCCGAAAAGTGGAGAGTAACGTTATTTCGTGCCCCGAGTGAACCGTAGGAGGGTACCTTTAATATTTTTTTTACGTTAATTTTTAAAGTGTAGCAAAAAATTGCTCAAAGCCTACGGAAACGTCCTCGTCATATAGTGACGTTTCGTAAAAGCCCAATATAAATAACTCTACGCGTTTAGAATCCATTTTTTACGCTTAGAACGTCGTTAAGCGTAATAATAGTTCCAATTGTGACGTTTCATCGGAACCGTTTATAACTCAAAAGTTCTAAATCAAAATCGCTATCCAAAAAGTCGACCTCGGAAAAAATTGGAATTTTTTTTTCACCTATACCTTCGACTTATAAACGGTACAGAATAAACGTCACTATAATAATAATTAATAAGCTTAACGATAGTTCATCCCTGAAAATATTGGCGTTTGATCGTTCAAGGTCGTTTTTATGGTAATCGAGAAACGTCATTATATTATAGTGACGCCATAGAGGAAACCAAGCCTCGATTGATCGACTCCGAGGATCGTCTCGGTAATTACGAAACGTCACTATCGTATTTTGAGGAAAAAAAACGAAAAGTTCACGGATAAAGTTATGATGAAAATTAGGAAAAATTAAGAACAGAAAAAATAAACAATTAATGATATGTAACCCGAATATCAATTCTTAATAAAAATATCGACGTAAAAAAATCTTAAAGGATGGAGCACAAATAACGTAACTTTTGCTTCTCAAAGGAGATGTTGCAAAATAAATTTTTCGTTCCTTAAGCGAGTTTTTTTTTTTCGAGTGCAAGTGTAAATTATTATAATTATATTATTATTTTTTTCATTCACTTATTTTAAATTCATTTTTCTATGAAAAATAATTTTAGAGGTAACTAAAAAATATTAATTGTGAAAACTACGCACGACATAGGCTTTGAGCGATTTTTTGCTATACTTTAAAAATTAACGTAAAAAAATATTAAAGGTACCCTCCACGAAATTCACTCGGGGCACGAAATAACGTCACTCTATACTTCTCGAAGGTGCAAAATAAATTTTGTTCCTTAAGCGAGTTTTTTTTTTGAGAAAACAAAAAAAAAAAAACGGAATCTAAGTCTGTAAAGAATTGCTAATAATAAGTTATTCACATATTGGATATTTATTTTTTCTTCGATCTTAATTTTTCTTGAATTCTTAATTATTTATCATGATCTATACTATATTTATTTATATTAATTTTTTTATATAGTTTAGTCTCCCTTAAATTCCATTTTCTACGGTAAATAATTTTTAGAGGTAACTAAATTAAAAAAAAATTATAAAAAATATTGCACGACGTTACCTTGGAAACGTCTCATCATATAGTGACGTTTCGTAAAAGCCCAAAATAAATGACTCTACGCGTTTAGAATCCATTTTTTACGCTTCGAACGTCGTTAAGCGTATTAATAGTTCCAATAGAGACGTTTCATCGGAACCGTTTATACCTCAAAAGGTCTAAATCAAAATCGCTATCCAAAAAGTCGACCTCTGAAAAAGTTGAATTTTTTTTTTTCAAATTTTAACTTATACCTTCGACCTATAAACGGCACAGAATAAACGTCACTAAAATAATAATTAATACGCTTAACGATAGTTCATCCCTGAAAATATTGCCGTTTGATCGTTGAGATCGTTTTTATGGTAATCGAAACGTCATTATATTATAGTGACGCCGTAGGAAACCCAGCCTCGATTGATAAGAAACGTCACTATCGTCTTTTGTATTAAGAAACGAAAAGTTCACGGATAAAGTTATGATGAAAATTAGGAAAAATTAAGAACATAGAAAAAATAAACAATTAATGATATGTGAATACCCGAATATCAATTCTTAATATAAATATCGACGTAAAAAAATCTTAAAGGTCCCCACTTACGCTTCGATTAACGACGTTCTAAGCGTAAAAAATGGATTCTAAACGCGTAAGAGTCATTTATTTTGAGCTTTTACGAAAAGTCACTATACGATCCAAGGTAAATGGGCGTAGTGCAAAATTTTTTTTTTTAATTTAGTTACCTCTAAAACAAAATTATCGTAGAAAATGGAATTTAAGGTAGACTAAACTATATAAAAAAATTAATTTAAACAAGCAGCGTCGCTAACGCTCCTCCCTAACGCAAGCGTTAGGGCTTGCCTTCGAGCGCGTGCTGACGCACGCGCAACTGGCTCACTCCGCTCGCTTCGCTCGCTACGTTCGCCAGGATGAAAAAAGGCAAAAAAGTAGGGCAATGATAATGCCGGTGAGCTCACTTTGCTCGCTTTCGCTCGCTACGTTCGCCGTTGTTTTACCGGCAGAAAAATTGCCCAAAATAGGTGATTATAAAACTGGAGAATATTATGGCCAGGAACAGAGGGATGCTTTCTTTACCGATAATTAGCAACTGTAAAATAGGGCAATAATTGGGCCGATGGGGCTCACTCCACTCGCTGACGCTCGCTACTTTCGCAGTGGTTTTACCGGCGGAAAACGGCCCGAAAAAGTGATGATGAAAAAGGGTCGTGAAAAGGGGGGACAAAAAAGGCATGTTTAAAATTAATAGTATATAGATAAATGTAGCATCTAAGTCTGTAAAGAATTGATAATAATCAGTTATTCGATAATTAAGACTTTAAGAAAAATTAAGAACGAAGAATAAAAAAATATCCAATATGTGAATAACTGATTATTATCAATTCTTTACAGACTTAGATACTATATTTATTTAAAATAATATTTTTATAGCTCTTAAATTCAATTTTGAGGAAATGTGCGTCGTGCGTTTTTTTTTAGTTTTGTTACCTCTAAAAATTATTTTCGTAGAAAACTGAATTTAAGGAATAATTTAAAAAATATTAATATAAATAATTACGCATACCTCAAAAGAAACTCCTTAAGGAACGAAAAAAATTTATTTTACAACATCTCCAAAAAGTTATATTATTTTGTGCCCCGATCTGAAGCGTAGGTGAAAGGGACGTTTAGATTTCTTTGTCGATGTTGCCATAAGAGGTGATATTCGGGTATTCACATATCATATAATTGTTTTTTTTTTTCTATCTTTTTTACTAATTTTCATCATACCTTTATCCGTAAACGTTTCGTTTTTTTACCTCAAAATAGAATAGTGACCTTTCGTAATTACCGAGACGATCCTTGGAGGGGATAAATCGAGGCCGGGTTTCCTCTACGGCGTCACTATAATATAATGACGTTTCTCGATTACCATAAAAACGACCTCAACGATCAAACGGCAATATTTTCAGGGACGAACTATCGTTAAGCGTATTAATTATTATTATAGTGACGTTTATTCTGTACCGTTTATAGGTCGAAGGTCTAGGTCAAAATTTGAAAAAAAAATTCTCAAAATTTTCCCGAGGTCGACTTTTTGAGAGCGATTTTGAATTAGACCTTTCGAGTTATAAACGGTTCCGATGAAACGTCACTATTGGAACGATGATTACGCTTAACGATCCTCTAAGCGTAAAAAATGGATTCTAAACTCGTAGAGTCATTTATTTTGGGATTTTACGAAACGTCACTATATGACGACGACGTGTCAGGTAAATGGGCGTAGGTAAAAAAATTTTTTAATTTGAATTTACCTCTAAATTATTTATCGTAAAATGGAATTTATTAAGGGAGACTAAACTATAAAAAAAAATATTAATTTAAATAAATATAGTATTTAAGTCTGTAAAGAATTGATAATAATCAGTTATTCACATATTGGATATTTTTTTATTCTTCGTTCTTAATTTTTCTTAAAGTCTTAATTATTTAAAATCATCTATAGCAAAAAATCGCTTAAAGCCTATAGGAAATGGGCGTCGTGCGTTATTTTTTTAATTATTCTTTGTTTGGTTACCTTTAAAAATTATTTTTCGTAGAAAACTGAATTTAAGAGAGACTAGATTATAAAAAAATAATAATATATATAGTACACTTGCCCTAAAAAAAAACTCGCCTAAGGAACGAAAAATTATTTTGCAACATCTCCCGAGAAGTAAAAAGTTCCGGTATTTTGTGCCCCGATCGAAGCGTAAGTGGGGACCTTTAAGATTTCTTTACGTCGATATTTATATAAAGAATTGATATTCAGGTATTCGCATATCATATTATTGTTTTTCTATGTTCTTAATTTTCCCTAATTTTCATCATACCTTTATCCGTGAACGTTTCGTTTTTTTTTCATCGAAATACGATAGTGACGTTTCGTAATTACCGAAAAGAAATCTTAAAGGTCCCCACTTACGCTTCGATCGGGGCACAAAATTACGTAACTTTTTACTTCTCGGGAGATGTTGCAAAATAAATTTTTCGTTCCTTATCCAATATGTGAATAACTGATTATTATCTATTCTTTACAAACTTAGATACTATATTTATTTAAATTAATTTTTTTTTATAGTTTAGTCTCCCTTAAATTTAAATTTCTACGATAAATAATTTTTAGAGGTAACTAAATTAAAAAAAAATAAAAAATATTTCACGACGCCCATTTACCTTGGAAACGTCGTCGTCATATAGTGACGTTTCGTAAAGGCCCAAAATAAATGAATCTACGAGTTTAGAATCCATTTTTTACGCTTAGAACAACGTTAAGCGTAATAATCGTTTCAATAATGACGGAACCGTTGATATCTCAAAAGGTCTAATTCAAAATCGCTCTCAAAAAGTCGACATCGGGAAAATTTAAGAATTTTTTTTTAGAACACGACTTCGACCTTCGACATAAACGGTACAAAATGAACGTCTCTTAAAATTAATAAGCTTAACGATAATTCGTCCTTGAAAATATTGCCGTTTGATCGTTCTGAGGTCGTTTTTATGGTAATCGAAACGTCATCATATTATAGTGACGCCGTCTAGGGATTCCGGCCTCGATTTATCCCCTTCGAGGGTTGTATTGGTAATTACGAAACGTCACTATAGTATTTTGAGGAAAAAACGAAAAGTTCACGGATAAATGTATAGGCTTTAAGCGATTTTTTGCTATAGATGTAGTTTATTAATTAGGACTTTAAGAAAAATTAAAAACGAAGAAAAAAATATATATCCAATATGTGAATAAACAATTATCAATTCTTTACAGACTTAGATTCCGTAGTTATTTTTTTTTGGTTTCTCTCGGAAAAAAAATTCGCTTAAGGAACAAAAAATTCATTTTGCACCATCTCCCGAAGTAGAAGTAACGTGCAGCTACGCTCCACAGAACGAACCGTAGAATACCATAAGATTTTTCGTTAATTTTTTAAATTATTACTATATTTATATTAATATTTTTATAGCTCAGTCTACCTTAAATTCTTTTCTACGATATATAATTTTTTTAGGATTTAACTAAATTAAAAAAAAAATAAAAAATATTCCACGACGCCCATTTACTTCGGAAACGTCGTCGTTATATAGTGACTTTCGTAAAAAAACCAAAATAAATGACTCTACGCGTTTAGAATTCAATTTTTACGCTTAGAACATCGTTAAGCGTAATAATCGTTCCCATATTGACGTTTCATCGAAACCGTTTATAACTCAAAGGTTTAATTCAAAATCGCTCTCCAAAAAATCGTTTTGGGAAAGAATTGAGAATTTTTTTTTCAAATTTTGACTTAGACCTTCGACTTAGAAATGGTACCAAATAAACGTCATTATAAGAACGATTAATCGCTTAACGAAAGGTTGTCCCTGAAAATATTGGCCGTTTGATCGTTCGAGGTCGTTTTTATGGTAACCGGGAAACGTCATTATATTATAGTGAAGCCGTAGAGGAAACCCGGCCTCGATTTATCCCCTCCAAGGATCGTCTTGGGGTAATTACGAAACGTCAATATAGTATTTTGAGGAAAAAAACGAAAAGTTCACGGATAAAGGTATAATGAAAATTAAGAAAAATTAAGAACAAAGAAAAAAAACAATTATATGATATGTGAATACCTGAATATCAATTCTGTACATAAATATCGTTATTTCGTGCCCCGAACGAAGCGCGAGGGGGTACCATTAAGTTTTTTTAAGTTAATTTTTAAAGTGTACTCTATATATTATTTTTTTATAGTTTAGTCTCCCTTAAATTCAGTTTTCTTTGATAAATAATTTGTAGAGGTAACAAACTAAAAACAAAATTAAAAAAGTTCGAAAAGAGCGGCTATGCGGCGCCCATTGCTAAAATGTAATGCCTGCGATATAAGGTCACGGATGTTCTCGAGGGTCTGAGCTTTACGACACCCTGAATTTCCATTCTAAAAAATTATAAAATTTCCAAAAAATTTTTTTTGTTCTATGTGGAAATTGGTGTTTTTGAGGCTTGTTTTCTTGCTAACAGCTGAAAGCAACATTATGAAATTTATAGAGAAGTTAAAACGTAGTACAGACTATAAAAATGTTAATTGTCAGCCCCTTACTTCTTGTACCTAGAAGGATATTTTCCTTTAAAATTGTTAATTTGTAAATTTTTTTTGAAATAAAAATAAATATATCGGAAATGGCCACTTTGGTGCTAAAGAAATAATTTATAATTTCAACCTGCTAGGTTCTACAGTTTTGAATATATAAACATGGCAACAAGGCATCTTCAACCTAGGCATGCTATTTTCTGGCCTAAATTCCGTGTTTTTTTATTTTCGGTGGAAAAAATTTCTAAAGGGAACAAAGAATTAAAATTTTGGCACAAATCTATAATAAAGGGTACGTTTTTTTGTGCTAACGCCTTAGCATAGGATTCCTGAAATTGGATTGTTGATGCTTGTTTTCTTGCTACCAGCTAAAAATTGGGAAGAGAAAGAAATTATACTAGGTTTTGTTTTTCTCCGAAGGATAGTGTTAAATTCACAAAGATCTCCTATCTTCGATTTGAGGAAACAACCATTTTTTATATTCGCCCTACGTATATTGGTTTTAAAAAAGTTCGTGAATTTAACATTTTTATTACTTAAATTTTCACGTGGGCTTTGTTTAATTATCAATGAGATTCATTTTATTGTTTTACATAAAATCGCACATTGCTTTCAGATGTCGTGACAAAACATTTATAGTAAAAATATGCGTTTAAACATAAAAATTTTTAAAAAGTTTAATTTCATAGAAACAATTAAAAAAAAAGGATCTAAAATATTAAATACAGTACATTTATATTCAATGAAGGAGCCAAAAATTGACGTTTTCAGTGCTAGAAGTTGGGTAATAAAAAGCCGAAAGTGTATATGAGTTTATTTTAACAATATAGAGTATTGAAATAAATCAAAATTCAAAAAAATACATTGAAGAATAATTTTTTTATTAAGGACTATTCGTTAACTCTTGACAATTTTTATCTTAAGCGTTATTTGCTTCCATTTCTTTTAGCTCTTTCAAAAATTCTTTCAGTTTCGATTTGCTCAAAATAATTTCTTTAAACCTCTTCACTTTAGTCGCAAGTATATCATTTTCTTCTTCAAGAACTCGCCTCGATTTATTCAATCTTTTCTTTTTTTCTCGCCGTTCCACAGGCGTTAAACGACTGCTCCTCAATGCATATTTATATCGTGGATGGGGTGCGGCAAAGCTTCGCTTCGCATTTGCTCCCTCGTTACGATGATCGTTGTTTCGATGTGAACTACTTACTATGGAGTTTCTAGGGTTTGTGCTTAAAGACAAACTTGCAACGGGTGAAATACTGAGAGTTCCGTTTGCAATTTGGTGCTCGAAATTAAAATTTACAATAGGGCCCAAAATACGTGCGCAAGCGTTAATCTGTGCCACATTCAAACACACGGGCTTTAAACTCGTGTCTTGACCACTCCCAGGAATTCTGACGAGTGAACGTTCTGGTTTTCCTATTTCAAATGAAGGTGCCATTTCTATTTTTCAGTTCAAGGAAGGATTACACTACCTTGCGGGTTTAGTAAAGAGTGCAACTATTTGCCATTATATTTGAGAGTTGATAAAGATTTGAAACCACCTTTTTTTATCTGCAGAAAATATATATATATATATATATATATATATATATATTTTTTATAATATAAAAAAATAAATATATATATATATATATATATATATATATATATATATATATATATATATATATATATATATATATATATATATATATATATATATATATATATATATTTTTTTTTTTTTTTGTTTATATTTTTATTTATATATATATATATAATAACAATAGTGTTAATATATGTATATATATTTTCTATTTTCGGTGCGTTACCTTAGCGAGAAATTCAACGTAATTTAGTACTTTGTCGCCATTTTAATAAATTAAAAATTTAAAATTTTATTATAGTGATGTCATTTATGTTTGTGTGTTAATCAAAATTTAACGCCTTCGTTCCATTTTCAATGCGCTACACTTTAAAAATTAACTTAAAAGCATCCTAAGGGTACCCCCTCGCGTTTCGATCGGGGAACAAAATAACGTTACTTTTTACTTCTCGGGAGATGGTGCAAAATAAATTTTTCGTTTCTTAAGCGATTTTCTTTTTCGAGGGAATCAGAAAATAATAATTACGGTATCTAAGTTTATAAAATGAGTAACCGTTAATGTTAAAAAAAGTATCTAAAATGTGTTTATATTCATTTTGGATGTCAATATTAAGTCACTCACCGAATGTAAATCTGGCGTTTATTTCCAGCTATCGGGTAAATCAAAGGATTTTTTTCCATCTTAATTGTGAAAGAATGGAAATTTGGTGTGTCGGAAAGTTCTGTCTTTCGAGAACCCTGAATGGTCTTATATCACAGACATTACGTATTTGCACTAGGGATGGCATGGCCCGCCTTTTCGCATTCGAACCCACAAATATAACATTCTTGAACAATTCCTTAATTAAGGTAGGAATTTCTAACTAAGGTAACGCATTTAAAATCGAATCCCGTTGATGAAGAGTAAAATCTTCTGTGACTCATTCATTTAAAATGGGGGCCAGGCCTTTAAGTGCTCAGCAATTATGGGATGAGAAAACCGGGTGCTTTAAAAACTAGGCTTCAAGCGTCCTTTTTTTGGAACGTGGATGGCTTAGTCACTTAGTGGATAAACCACCGGTTACTGTTAACTCAGCAACGCGGAGTTCCAGTGTTCGAATCCCACTGATGAACAGTAAAATCTTCTGTGACTCATTTTATAGACTTATATACCGTAATTATTATTTTCTGGTTCCCTCGAAAAAGAAAATCGCTTAAGAAACGAAAAATTTATTTTGCACCATCTCCCGAAAAGTAAAAAGTAACGTTATTTTGTGCCCCGATCGAAGAGCGAGGGGGTACCCTTAGGATATTTTTAAGTTATTTTTTAAAGTGTAGCGCACTGAAAATGGAACAAACGCGTTAAATTTTGATTAACACACAAACATAAATGACATCACTATAATAAAATTTTAAATTTTTAATTTATTAAAATGGTGACAAAGTACTAAATTACGTAGGAATTCTCGCTAAGGTAACGCACAGAAAATGTAAAAAGTATCTTAAATATTATATATATATATATATATATATATATATATATATATATATATATATATATATATATATATAATATATATATATAAAAAAATCCACAAAAAATATAAATATATATATATATATATATATATATATATATATATATATATATATATATGCGTATTCTTTATTTTTCTTTTATTGATTAACGTAACTTTTTATTATAAAACTATAATTTCGTTCGCACCTTACAAGAGCTCACAAATAACTGATGATGATATATATTTTATTGAGATGGTGTCAAAAATTATTGCTGATTATACGTTAATTTTGATTATCACACAAAAATAGCTCTATTGTATTAAATTGTAAACTTTATATTTATAAAACCAAAAATATTATAAAAAGTATCTTAAATATTATATATATATACAAGAGCTCACAAATAACTGATAATTATGGGTTTGTGCCGAAAATTTAAATTGATTGTTCCTTTTAGAAATTTTTTCCACCTGAGATAAAAAAAAACGGAATTTAGGCCGTAAACTAGCATGCCTCCTTACAGTAGGTCATAACTAATTGATAGATTGAAATTGCATTTACGCATGACCATTATTTTTTTTTCTTCGAATTTTTAAAATTCACCAGGTAACGTTCCCTTTATTGCGATTTTATTATGCGTTTTGTCACAAATTTGATCTTCTTGTTCCCTTTATTAACAAAGAATTTAGGCCAGAAACTTCCCGGTGAAAGATGCCCTATGTACAGGCTTATGTTTTCAAACCTGTATATTTAGTGTTCGAAGGCCCAGCACCACTCTGCGACCGGGTGCGCACCCCACTAGAAGAGAAATTTTGTTTTTTTTCGGGGGAGAAACCGAAAACTTCAATAACTCATGAATAATTTGAGATATCGTAAAACTAAAATCAGTTGTAGGGTCCTTAGGTACTCCTTATAAGTTTGCGTGGGTATAGGGGGTTCCTGGGATAAGTTTCAAAATTTCTGGAAAAAAACCCTAAGTGAACGTTCCCCTTTGCGTAAGGTGGTGGAACAAAAAACCGTTCCCTTTATTATGGGTTTGTGCCGAAAAGTTAAATTGATTGTTCCCTTTAGAAATTTTTTCCACCAGAGAAAAAAAAACACGGAATTTAGGCCGTAAACTAGCATGCCTCCTTACATTAGGTCATAACTAATTGATAGATTGAAATTGCATTTACGGATAACCATTATTTTTTTTTCTTTGAATTTTTAAAATTCACCAGGTAACGTTCCCTTTAGTGCAATTTTATTATGCTTTTTGGCACAAATTTGATCTTCTTGCTCCCTTTATTAACAAAGAATTTAGGCCGGAAATTTCCCGGTGAAAGATTCCATATTGACAGACTTATATTTTCAAACCTGTATATATAGAGTTGGAAGGCCCAGCACTACTCTGTGACCGGGTGCGCACCCCACTAGAAGAGAATTTTTTTTTTCGGGGGAGAAACCGAAAACTTCAATAACTCAGGAATAATTTGAGATATCGTAAAACTAAAATCAGTTGTAGGGTCCTGTGGAAAAAATAACACGGAATTTAGGCCATGAACTAGGATGTTTCTCTCTAATGTAGCACAATTAAAATGAAACTAGCGCCATAAGAAAGGGTCCGATCTAACGATATTAACTCGATTACGGTGAGAGATGGATACTTATATCCTTCCTATAAGAAATTAGCCTATACAGATCATTAGGCGTGTAGAAAATCGAGGTCTACAATGCCAATAAGAAGAAAGTTCGAAAACTTAAATTTTGTTATGATAAAATTAATGTCATATCGAAAAAAAATATTAACAAAAAGGTATCTAAAATGCGTTTGTATTCATTGAAGAGGTCAATATTAGAGGTTTTTCGACGTAGATTCTCTCGCTGAATGCAAATATACCGTTTATTTCCAGCTATCGTGTAAATTGAAGGAGTTTTTTTCATTTTTATTGTGAAAGAATGGAAATTTGAGATGTCGGAAAGAGATCGCAGGCATTACGAACCCTCATTTTCGCAATCGTACCCACCAATATAACATTCCCGAGGACATCAAAGAAACTCTACAAAAGCTAAAAATTCATCCAGAAGAAATAATAAAGGGATCGATCAATGTCTAAATTATGAAGGAATTTTTCGCTAAAGTGACGCACCTAAAATGGAACGAGCGCCTTGAACACGGGTCCGGCAAATCGAACAACTAATCGAGATCAAGTTCCCTTGGAGGCGCCACTATTATATAATGTCTTTACCGAGGCAACGAAAAATTATCGAAATCGTTCAAACGTCCTTTTATTAGGTAAGAGCTATAGTTAGCGAATAAATTGTTCGCTAGGTATAAATCCGCTAAAAAAATTCAAAATTTTTTTTCAAAGTCAAATTTTATGTTCGGGTTTTTGAATAAACAATTATTCGAAGCAGGAAAAATAAAAAAGTAATATAAATTATAAAAATTAAATTTATTTGGAGAACATTGATAAAAATATACAACGTGATAAAAATATATAAATTTATTTACATTTTTATAAGTAAGTAACTTTTGCACAACTGCAAAGTTTTTCATGAAATGATCAGTTTGAAGGCGTAGTTTATAACAGCCCCTCAGATTAGACACGACTTGAGGGCGAGTGAGCGAGATGAGCACGTCACTCGGCTTGAAGGATCCTCGGTGGTCGACGATCCCGTTTTATTTTCCTAATGTTGTCGCGAGTCAAAAATCGTCTAATATTCGTTCAGTTTGCCTTATTGGCTTTCTTAAGGCCTTTTTAAATTATCATTTTACTTAAGAGATTCTAACGAGGACAACGACGACAACGACGACAACGACGACAACGACGACAACGACGAAATCGACGACAACGGCGAAATTGACGACAACGGCGACGACGACAACCACGACATCGACGACGACTGCATGAACCACGATGACGACGGCAACGAGGATGGTACGGCTGCTCCCGCTGCTGCTTCCGCTGCCACCTCTACCGTTTCCGCTGCATTCGACAACGACCTGTCCCTCCAAGGAACGCGAGAAGCAGGATCTTCTTTTCGAGCCACCTCTGAGGATTTGGCGCCTCTCACAGACGAAACAAACAGGCAGTCGGCGGACCATTTGGCGTGTTCTTCCAGCGGATCGTCGTTCGCCTCCCAATTTCTGAGTCCGAGGCCACAATAAAAACACTTCACGTGATCGCTAAGTTTATAATAGTAAAATCCCGCCTCCGCTAATTTTTCTGGAGTCTGCTTAACCCTATTAGGCCAACCTCCGAAGGACTGTAAACGAGTTTGTGGTATCGAAAATTCATTAGCTCGTGGTTCCAAATAAGGTTGAAGGCCGAAACCCGGCATCAAAATTTTTGAATCCGAAGAATTAGTTAAAATGTTCAAATCGTAATACTCCTGCGACGCTCCTTTTGTGTCCCTTCTCCCTAAACCGCACACATCGTCGCTGCTGCTTGAAGAGCTATTACCGGCAATCGCCGAAAAATTTGTCGTAAACCGATTTCTTCTATCTATTGGAATATTTTTGGTTCTTTCTCCTCGAGCGAATGGACAATGGGGACTTTTGTCTAAATGTTTTCTTTTCGGAGTATCTCCTAGTATCCAATGATCGATAATATTCTTGCAAAATACGCACGCGCAATGGTCTTCATTTCTCAAGTAAAAAAAACCCTCTTTCGCTAGTTCTTCGGGAGAGATGAAGGATACGGGCCAATCTAAGAAGGTAAATAGTCTTTGTTCTTCAAACAAAAATTCGGAGTCTGGATATATAAACGTCTTAGACCGCCGAGGTGGGCTATCATTACCCTCCATCATCGGTCGATCGGGAAATTTATAATCCCCGCAGATTTAGATACTGTCTAGGTGACGAGTTTGCGGACACCACTGCCCTAGCGCGTGCGATGCGAGGTTTATATCTAAAAAAGAATAGAAAAATAAATTTTTTTACTTTTAAATTACGCGATATAAATATTTTCTTAAAGATTTTTTTAATTTATCGTTTCTAATAGAGTAGTCATATAAACTCCTCCCTATTACAAATATCTTCCGCGACTGAACAAAACCAAACTGAAAATAGAAAACAATTTATCAACATTCAACTGAAATCGTATTAAATGTCATATAATTTCATTCGCGAAAAGGTAATATAAATACATTTAGTTTTAAAATTGTATTTTTAAAAATAGTTCGCGAAAAAATGACCACCTCCATTACGATGAAACCAGCTCGAAAGTACGTATTAGAAAAATCGATGGTTTAAGCGCGCGAGATGCGTGATCTCCTTCAATGATAATGTTATAAAAATGTAATAATATCAGAAATTTTTTTTTAAAAATATTTTATTCGATTTTTTTTGCATTTATACGATATATAAAAAATTAAAATTGTTACTTCGTTTCAATTTAATATATATATCTATCGGGTTAGACATATAAGCCCCTTTCCCTTAAATAAAAATTCACTCTCGATTGATATTTTTAAAGGCTCAGTCGGAGAGTGAAAGCGATAGAGAAACGAGCCAGGCGCAGACCGATTTGGAGAATGCAAATCGCCGTTAACTAGCTACAAATCTCGAAGATAAAAGCTATCATAACTTCAATCACACCCTTAAAATCATCATGTTCTCGGTAAAGATTAATATATATGGCGCCCTCATCGACGAGTCGCATTACTCCGTATTAGAATTCGAGTCGCCGATCGTTCTCGCCCGCGAGTCGCGATGGACAAAAATAGATTTAAATGAAAAAGGGGAAAAATATTTCGTTCATTTTAAGCCGAGGGCGTATTTGCGACCGTTTGCGAATCATCGGAATGTAGCGCTCAACAACATCGACGAACCTTATTCTTTCGTCGAAACTCTCGATGAATATTTGTTCTTCGACCTCAGCCCCGATGATCTAGAGCAGAAACTCGCGATGACTCTATCTACTATTGAAAAGACTTACGTTTTGAATCCCAAAATTGTGAAAAAGAACGTCCTCGATTTAAATCTCCTTACGAATAATATGTTCGAACGCTGGAAATTCCATTCCGAAAGAAAAATCGAAAGCCTTGAAAGAGGCGAAACCCTTATCGTCGAAAAAAATAAACTGAAACGATGTCTTACTGTGATGAAAGAGCTGATCAACAGCGGGTTTACCGCCCACATGTCGGAAATTAGAAAATCGGGAAAATCCTTAATCGAGGCTAAAGTTTACGAGTACGATTTAAGGAAATCGGCTTTCGAGTGTAGCAAGTCGATCGCCGCTTTTTCCGATATATTAGAAAGACCCGGATCGAAAACTAGATTTTCCAGGGAAATAAAATTTTCAGATTTCCTCTTAAGATCTTCCAGTAATTATTTGGACGCGTCAGAAGAAAAAGAGGTGGTTTTTAACGGAAAAATTGTTATTAGAAAACTCGAAAAAGATTTTAGCACTACCGATAAGCGCAATTTTCTCGACGTCTGGGAATCAAAAAGCGAAGACATAAATAGGATAACCGAAATCGACGGATGCGGCGTTTCACTCGAACACACGATAACCGAACTTAAGGATTCCTTTTTACCTCAATTGCTACACCGAGGAAAACCCGCCTTTTTAAGGTTTTTTCCTTTTATCGGCCTTCCGGTATTGGTCGAAATAAATGCCGTTTGTCAAAAAAATCCTTGGAGGATGACTTTGATAATAAATCAACCGGATAGTATCATTCCGTTCGTGAGTCAAACTCCTTTGGATAGCTCGATTGAAACGCCGGTGTTCGAAAACCGCTTTGAAAAACGGACCTTCCTCGAATTAGGGAGGCCAAAAATGTGTTTCAACGCGGTTATCCCGATTTTAAGGCCGGAATCGGTAGAAGTTTTAAAACCCATCCTTCTAACGAATATCGTCGTCTCGATTTGTTCGTTCTGCGTTTTGAGAAACCATCTCCTCCACGATAAAAATGCCCATATTGCCGCGCTAATATGTCTTTGGTGTAAATTAATAGATCTCGACGGAGACCAATCCGTCCACTCTCGGAGAATATTCGAAGCGATATGCGCCACCGCCTCCGCTCTCCTGGATTGGCCTCACCTCGCGGCGTATAAGGACAAGCTATTTAAATCGCCCGAATCGACGTTAGGCCGAGGCGTCGTAGATGAAAAGGGTGGCGGCGACGGACTAGAGATTTGTTCCGAAAATTTAGGAAAGGCCCTTTTTTTCTTTTATATTTATTACGGCGATTTGAAAGAAACGGAGGTTTTTCATTTTATGAAACAATTCGTACGCGAATACATCTCTCGGTTAATTTCCTTATTGGTTGAAAAAAATGACTTGAAAACAGTCATGAAATATTTGTTCATAAAGAATAAAAACCTAGTTTTTTCAACGGATGACGAACTAATTAACGAACCTTATTTAACCGACGTGAAGAAAAAAGCTGAAACTATAACCAACTGTTTTTTAGATGAACACGAACACCTCGGAAATCACCTTGGAAGCGGAACTACGAGAGGAATGCTTAGAAACTACTGTAGAAAACTTACTTCGAACATCACAAAACGACTAACGTTGAATTTACCATTCTTGTTCACCTGCAAAGACGAAGAATTCATCGGAGATTTCGATTTAATGGACGTCCAAAAAATGGCCATGCGAGTATTTAAGTTATCGGAAAAGGAAATCGATTTAATTTTCGACGAAAAAAAGATATTCTCCTACGTTCATCAGAGCTTGATGGCCGAAAAGAGTGGCTGCGGGGGCGATATATTTAAAAGAAAACTACACCCGTACGGCTATGCGCGAAAACAAATGAATTCTGAAATTCGCCAGATGTATAAAGAGGACGTGCTCAAACGAGTCGTGACGACATTTAATTTTTAGCAAATTACGAAAGAGTAATTATTGCCCAGTCCCTCTAAATTCGGTCCTCGTTCGCTAGCGGCGAGATCGAGACGATGAATCTGCGTTCGATTATTATTGTATGTTTGCATCAGAACATTTGTGTCATATTTATTAATAATATTTTCATAAATAAATTTAGTAAAGCTATTATATTTAACATATAAAAAATATTAGTGAGCGAATAAATGTTTTAGTTTAATTTAGTTTCATTATATACCTAATCACGTCATGAAGGTTTTTTGATCGATGTCCTCATATTATTCAAATACTGGAAGCATATGATATTTACCTTCTTATTTTCACGTGGGTTTTGTTTCAATATCCGCGAGGTTCGTTTTATTTTTAACATACGTTGCACTTGAATATCACGTCACATTTTTTTATTAGGGCTTGAAAAAAGGCATTATTAAAGCATTACTACCTGCTCAGATAAACTAGCGAAACTTTCTAGCGAGGTCGCCCTTTTGTAGTGTAAAAAATCGTATATATCGTGTAACAAAAATTTTTTTACCTGAGTTTAAAGGTTTCCCATCTTAAATTTTAACATCAAATTTCTTTGAAATTACAATAATATCAAGTTCGAACGAAAAATAAAATTATTGCGCAATTTGTTTTATTACATTGTGTAAAAATGATTTTTCAGAAGGAAAACCACACGTTCGAATCAATTTGTGAAATCTTCACGCACGCGAGGTTTTCCTTTCTTAATTTATAAAAATTCCCATGTCTAGTATGAAAATGTTCGTCGTTTTAGGAAAAAAAAACTCACGCGGGTTTATTTTTAATATCCGCAAAGATCGTTTCTTTCCCAAAAAAAAAAAGAAAACCTACCCGTTTTGTAAGAATAATAAAAATATCACGGAAGTTTTGGAATAAAAACAAGAAATTTTTTAAAAGGAAGTATATCAGAACTGAATGATGTGAATAGGTATAAAAAAGAAAGTAAATTAAAGTAATTTTTTTATTTCCTTAAGATTTTATTCGTGTGTCTATATATGCGCGAAATCGCGCATGTTAATTTATTTTACAAATTTCTTTATTTTCTTTCCCACAATGTTAAAAAGTCTGTTAAATAATTCTCGATCAGTAATATCCACCTCTCTCCTCTCATCAATAAAATGGATTCTTTTTGGAGTAGTTTTATGAAAATTATCTAAAAAATAGAATATATTTCTATAAGATTTAAAGTAAACATCTTCTTTTAGCCATAGTTCGTTTTCAGAGAAATTTAATAGCACATCGTCACAGTTATCTAGTATTTCAGAATCAAGGGGTAAAGTATGAATCTCAAATTCGTAGCTTCGTTTTATATGCCAGCGAATAAGAGAATTTCCGCAGGTGTCAGTCAAAGTTATTAACATATTTTTGATATAAACGCCTACTCCCTCTGTCACAGGCGTAAAATCGTGTGTGTGAGTTTTTTTACGGCGATAAATCTTAACATTTTGTCGACGTTCTAAATAACCATCAAAATTCAATTCTAGTGTTGTTTTATAAGGTCTAAAAAAATTCCAGAAAGTCGCAAAGTAAAGAAATAGAAACACCATCATCATCTTCCAGCCCAAAAAATATTGTAACTTTTTCTAAATTCGGAGAAATATCATAAATATGATTTAAAGCATTAACGAAATCAATTTTTAATTCTTTCAAATTTTTAAACACGTATGCATACTCTAGTTTTTTATTGTAGTGTTTAAGGGCAGTCAAATATAAATAATTTTTGCGCCTGATTTCTAAATTCGTCAAATTTGGGAAAGTTTTGGCGATGTTCATACTTAAATATTTGGCTTCATCGGGAGTTTGGTAAAATTCATCCACCACCAGCTTTAAACTGTACACATTTTCAAATTGGGAAGGAAAGGAAGTCGTACTAAACTTTTCATTTCTTCGAAGGATAGTGTTAAACTCACAGACATCTCCTATTGTCAATTGGAGGATAACCGTCGCTTTTTTCTAATCGCTCTTCTATATTGAATTCTAGAAACAATTCATATCCCAAGAATCGAGTATTTTTTTTTGGTTTTAATTTCGTGTGATTTGGAATGAAACATAATAAGATTGAAGGAGCCATCGTTCTCCATATAGCGCAATCATTGGAAATAAAATAAAATTAGTATTATGCTGTCACAGTATGTTGAAAACATGAAAAAGCATGACGCTCATATCGATCCACACAGGAAATAGACACCAAATCGCACATTTATCTCTCTCTCGCTATCGGAAATTTCGTTTAAAGGAAATTTGCAAATTAAACGCCATAGACATTCTTATTTCTCTGTTGTTCTGTGAGGTGTCCAACGCGTCGACATATTCTTCTTCTTCTCTTCTTTCCATTGCTCTTTATCCACTCTGTCTCTGTCCGTAAATTTAGGATTATCACCGGAAGTTCGACGACGAAATTCTTTCCCCATTATTCTTCGATTTTCGTACTCACAATGAAATAATACTAGTTAAAACGTTATCACGCGGGCCAGTTTTTTTTGAAACACCCTAAGTTAACGAGATCCTTCAAATTCGCCCGGCATATCTGGGACAATAAAAAAAGGGTAAAAGGTGTAAATTGGAAATATCTTTCATCGAGTAAGAATGCCTAAACTCAGAGCTCTAATAACCTCAACTTAGTTCTTCAGAATCAGTAACATATATTCCATCGCTAGCGAAGAACAGTTGAAGGGGTGGGTGTGGTGTTTAAGCGAAAATCCGATTTTTTTAATTAAGCACAACGAGGAGATTCCAAATGAGATTTTTCCGATCGTGTTATAATCCGCCATCAATAATTCAAGTGTCAGTGTAAGAATTGGGCGGAAGACGTACGAGGAAATGGGAAACGTTCCCAATCTTCGATAAATCATGATTTCTCGGAAAGTGTTTCATATGTGATTATTTTTTTTTTTTAGAAAAAATGACATACATGAGTAACTCGTGAAAGACGCGCTCCGACTCTGCAAATCCGTTAGCGAAAGCGGGGAACCCTATCTGTTTTCGTCGGTCGTTTAGGGTTCTCTCTTAAGATCAAAAGTTGGCCGACAATTTGCACGTTAGAGTGGTTTAACGTGAATAATAGTCTTGGAACAGAAGAAAATGGGAATATATTTTTTACCTATCCGTTTCGGAGAAAGGGTATTCCTCCAGTCAAAAAGTTAGTAGGCGTTTTTTATTGAAATTTCTATAGTTTCGTAATATTCGATAGTGGTTTTAATCGTCCTTTCGTTAAATGGCTTTAATGTTTAAGATTTTAAAAAATTAAGCTTCGCAAATGATCTAATCGAAAGAGTTAAACTCGTCAAATGCTCGTACGCGTTATCCATCGTGTTCTAAAAAAGAAATCAGTCAGCAGTCAGACGATCGCATTCCCGGTCGATCATTATTGGTCCAACGTCAATGGCTATAGCTGTAGGCGGTGTAATAAGGAATGATTATGTACGGTTCTGAAAATCGCATTTTTATTAACAAAGTTGTAAAAAAAATTGATAGAAAGATTTCTCCGGTGTCATCGTTTGTATTCAATTACTGACAAAAGCAAAAATGAAATTTGAAGCTTCTCCGACCCACCGTTTAATCGCATCGTATGCATCATGTTTCTCTTGCTAGGTAAGTAGTTTCACTCGAGTGTTTTCGTCGGGCCAAAGGACGATCATAATTTGTATAACGTCTGAAAGAAGTATAATTATAAATGCCCGTAATAGCTACTTCAATAATAGTCGGTATAATCATTAAAATTTTTGGCCAATTCTGAGGGACAATCGTTGTCGTAGTCGATCGAAGGATTCTCTAAAAAGGTGCGGTATGTATTTGCTGCTAACTAGTCGATACACCCGTGCACCTCAGCCTGAGCGATGCGCAGTTTATATAAAAAAAACGTAAATGATTTTAATTTTCATTTTACCTTTCAGTATTTTAATTTTCAATTTATTAATGCAATTATTAAAAAAAGTTATCGGTTTAGTCATATAAACCCTTATCCTTTAATTTCAAATATCCTTAAGATTCGTTTCAATTTCAGTTATATTGGTTGAGAGATTTTCTTCAACTTCTATATGAAATATGACCAACCTTAAAGTGAAGAAGGATTTCGATAACATTAATAGTAATGGAATCATAAAAACACTAAACGATCTTCGATTGGAGCACTTAGCGAAAGCACCCGGATATAATTTCAATGACGCACGCTCCATAATTCCCCATTCGTCAGCGCTAACTACAAATCGAAATTTTTTATTTGTAATCCATCACGATGAAACCGAAAAAAGAGAAAAAGAAAAAAAACAGGAAGACCACCACCCTCAAAAGCATCGTGAGTCACACCTGGATTTAGATTATAGATGTAACAATATTTTTTAAAAATATGATGACTAACGTCATTCTTCAAATGAAAAAGAAATCTGCTCGCGAAAATGGCATGTTTAAAAATAATATTATACAAGCCGAGGTTTGCTCCTAACGGAGCAAAGCTTGTCTTTGGGCACGTGCTAACGCACGCGCAAGGGCTCACGCCCCGATAACAAAAAACTTTTAATGCAAAATTTTGACAATAAAACCATGAGGACAAAGTATAAAAAAATCGGCTCGCAAAAAGGCAACTTTAAAATTAATAGGAAATAGATAAATTGCTCTAATCTATATCTGTATCTAAATAAACTATTATATTTCGAGATAAAAAAGTATAGTTTACAGAAAAGGCGGGGAAAAAGACAATTATATAATGTGTGACTATCTGAATATCAATTCTTTAAAGACCTAGATTCCGTAATAATTTTTTTGGTTTCCTTCTAAAAAAAATCGCTTAAGGAACGAAAAAAAATTTCTGCCCTATATCTTGGGAAGTAAAAAGTAACGTTATTTCGTGCCACGATCAAAGCCTAAGGGAGGACCACATTTTAAATATTAACGTAAATAAATTTTAAGAGCGGTCACTTTAATCGTTTCGGATCGGGGCGCACCGTAATAACGTTACTTTTTGCCTCTCGGAAGGAAGTTGAAAAAAAAAAAAATTTGTTTCCCTAAAGCGCAAGTTTTTTTTTTTTCGAAAGTGTATTTGGAACTAATTCCTTCCCAAATATTTTCCAATTTTTCGCGTGAATTGCTAAAAGTTATATTCTTTCCTCTAGAAACCCCCTAAGATATATGTAATATATTTTCCCTTCAATGACGAACTACGATAAATATGAAAATAGACAAGTGAGATAAAAATATAACTAAATTGAAAGGATCTTAAGAAATAATTAACTGAAGTGGAAAACGGAATCTTAAGGATAAAATATAACAAGAGGTTGGTCCAGGAAGATGAATGATAATAAGCTGACACAAAAATTGAAAAATTTGAAATTATCCGGAAAAAATTAAGACAAGAATTACAAAAATAAAGTAGTTAAATATAGGCATAAGTATTCCGTGTGACGGTAAGGAAAGAAGCGTAATAAGAAGAATTGATGACTCAGAAGGTAGATGGTCAAAGAAAAAAGCATATATGGAGAAAGATGTTTATAATACTTTTTATTATCAGAATATGAGGAAATTTTAAATTTTTCGCTATATATTTAGAGATTTCGACCTAAAGACATGCCATGAACACTATCAATGAATTTGGGCCCGTAAGGCCCGCCAACTAAAAAGGTAGTGAAACGTTGGCTTTGTGTTTTTTTATTAGTTTACTCCCCTAAATAAAAAAAAAAGAATGATTTATTAGAAAAAAATGAATTTTTGGGTTAATAATTTTAAAAAAAGAAAAAAAAAAAGAAAAATGTTCCTGCAAAATAAAGCAATATCTCTCTCTGCTTTATTTATTCGTATACATTTAAATGTTAATTTTTTTTTCTTATTAATAAACTTTTAAAGAAAAGAAAATCCACATAATTGAGAATTTAATAAGCAGCCTTCCGTTAATTATTCTTGGGTAATTTAAAGAAATTAGAAAAATAAAGCTGAATATATTATCTATTTTTAAAAAAAAAAATACCAAATGTATTACAAATCATTCATATTCCTATAACCGATAAATAGTGATATAATTTTTTTATACTTTAGAGAAGCCTTAGTCTGTTAACACTTCGTGATTTTGGCTCAAATTTAACGAATTTTTTATTTACCGAGACTGAGATTAAAGAATTTTTTACTACTTGAGATAGTGTTGTGTTTAATTTCCGTTTGGTTGAAGAAGTAATTTGGTGCGTTATATTTCAATGTTCCCTCTTTTTTTGCCTCACGGTAATCGACGACGAATCCATTGGAAATTGGACAAGAAAATTTGAAGATTTAGCGATGAACGTCATTTGCGAAACATCGTCCTTTCAAGACGCGATGAATTTGCCATTGATACATTATGAAAATTTTTCATCGGAAAAACATGAAGCGATAGAGTTAATATTCAACCTACTCTACTTTTTTTTCTCTGTTAAGAATTGGAAAAGAAGAATGAAGAAAAAAACCTCGCGTATGCTATCTAGAACTTCTTAATAAAAAGAGCGACGAAAAATCCTATCAAGGACGATAGTGAATAGCGCTGACATTGACAAAATAGTGCGGTCCCCGCGACAGTCGCCCGTGATGGTGTTTTCCCCGCGGCGCTTGCGTTAAATTATAGTTGAAGTTGATTTGAAGACGAGAAGTAACGGATCTACGAAAGGCTTAATTCTTTCATTTTGTTCTTGTGATGTTTTACTTAACCTTTAATAAAAATTGACGGACCTAATGGAAAGAAGAGACCTTTAGTTTCGTATGACGAAAAGTTAGAAAATGTAATACTAGTAGATAGCCCTCTCACCCACGAGAGGTCCTTGAAAGGCGAAAAATTTTTCGTCTATTTCCCAAATTTATACTCGAAGCTAAGGCTAAATATGCCAATATGCGGCGGAAGGGGATTAGACCAGTGACCTGTTTGGACATTGTAACGTAAGCGAAAGAGGCCTTCTCGTTGTGAAGCAGTCCAGCTAAACCGGACGCTTCTGCTAGCAAAATCGGCAAGTTGAGAGTCATTTATTAGATGCGTCAAAGAAACATTTGAAAGAAATCGATTTTTTTCGAGTAAATTGCACGGAATCTTTCGTATTTCCCTCGTTAGAAGAAACGACTTACCTAGTTGTGGATATCATAACAGCTATACGAAGAGTCTAATGGAGGAGTATCAATCGTTATTTAATTTACAAAAAATTGGGAGTTCGGTTTAAACCATAAAACATCTCCCACTTGACCGCGTATTGTGTAGCCTAGTCCATTTCGTGGCTAAGGCCTTATTGGGCCGCAAAAAAACTGGGGTGAAAAACCTAGAATTGATTTTTCAGTTTTGGCTACCGACAATTCATAGATTTTACAAAATGTGTCCCGGCGTACATCAATAGACGTGAAGCTTGGGATCATTCTTCCCTCCGCCGAGAAAATTGAAAAAATTCAACTTCTAGGCTTTTCCCCCAGGTTTTTTTGCGGCCAAAGGCCTTACACGATGGCTGCTATAAGTACGGGTAAAAGGTGAATGTTTATGTGTTTATCGAACTTCCGAAATCTTTTTGTAAATTAAATAACGATGATACTTCCATGACTTCTTCGATGCTGTTATGATCGAACAACCCTAGGTAAGTCAGAGTTTCTTGTTTATACGCAAGGGAATACGTAACGAATCCTGCAATGATTTACTTCGAAATCGATTTCTTCAACTGTTCTTGACGCATCTAAAGACTCTATATCCGATTTGCTAAGCAAAGCGTCGTTAGCTGACATGCTCAAAACGAGAAGGCCTTTTCGCTTCTTACACATGTCAAACAGGTCCTGTTCTAAATCCCTTCCGCGTTATTTGCTTTTTTTGTTCAATGGAAATCGAATAAAATTTGGAAATTAGGAAACGAAAATTTTTTCGCCATTCAAGACTTCTTCGTGGTTGAGAGGGCTGAATACTAAGTGATGTAACGAATTCTAACTTCTCGATAACACTGAATCTTAAGGTTCTCAGGTTTCTTGCAATTAGGTCGTTGATGTTTATAATACGGTAAGTGACTCGGTCTTAACTAGAAGAATAGTGAACAAGAATTTAAGCCTTCGTAAAGTCGGTTACTATCGTGTCGTAGATAACTCAAACTATTTTTTAGCAGCCCCCGCAGGGAAACCGATCGGCCGACCTGTCGCGGGGGACCATATATTTTGTGGTCAATGTCAGCGCTGATACTCGGTTGCCTTGTGACGGAATTTTCGTGCATTTTAAGCCAAGTCTAGATGATCGCCGAGGTTTTTTTCTTCCCTCCCTTTTTTTTACATTTTAAACAGAGAAAAAAAGTAAGTGTTGAATTTTTAAACTCCTTTCGCTCCATGTTTTTTCGATGGAAATAATTCATATTAAGAGTGGCAAATCCATCGCGCGTTCTGATCAGGGACGATGTTTCCAAATGACGTGTTTCATCGCTTAAATCTTGCAATTTGGTCTTTCGCATTTTCCACGGAATTTCGTCCCGTCGATTCGTGAGGAAAAAAGAAGGGAATGTGAAAATATAAAGCGACAATATTTTCCTTCACATGAAAATTATTCGTTGATATGAGAAAATCGACGGGTCTAGCAGTATAAAAAGATTCTTTAAGATTCCAGATGCTTGGGTCCTACCGGGCGAGGCCGCACATCTCGCGGCAATTAACGGAGAATACGCTAAGCTTCTAGGTAATAAAAAGATTAAATAGATCACATCAACTCCTTTTATAGGAAATTTAAATGAGTTAAAGTACTTTGGTATTTTTTGTTTAAAAAATGTATTATGATAGTGATTTGTAGTTTTTTTTAATCTTTTATAAGTAAACGAAATAGATTAAGATCGGAAGCGCGAAAACGCTGCAAAAGGGACGGTTAAGGTGGCTTTTTCTTTTTAAAGGTGGTGTAATGAAGAGATAGAAAAATAACATTCATATGAGACGATAAATTAATGAGTTTTTGAACTTTTTAATGGTGTGGAGTACCTTTTGAAATGGAATCGGATTTTTCTTTTTTTTAAAAATGTTAGTTCTCCCAAAAGATTTTATTTTCTTTAATAAACATTTTTTTTTAGGGTAACTAATAAAAAAAAAAGCAACGTCACTAAGCTCACGATACTGGAGCTTACGCCCAATTCATGATAGTGTTCATGGCTGTCTAAGTCGAAATTCTGAAATAATGAAGTAAGGAATATAAAACCCCATAATGTTTTCAATTAATAAGAAAAATTTATTATAATAATGACCTTGATATGTCTGTTCTGCTCTACCTCTTTCTTGTTCTATTGTTCTTTCATTATTAACGCTGTCTTCTCCGTCCACGAATAACTTTGCCTATTCGTTGACTATTAAATTTTGTAAATGTTTCTTAAATTTTTCTTTAAGAATAATTTTATCAATATGTCCCAATTTTAAATAGTCAAGGCTTCTTCCATTTATATCCTTCGCCATCTTGTTATCATTTATCCTGTTAAAATTCATTCAATGATCAAAGATAAACACTCCAGATCAAAGCTGTTCAACCTTTAAGTGATATTCTAACTCGATTAACTAATTTGCTCTATACTTTTTATTTAAGGAACGACGTGAATAAGGAAAATAATATACTGATTTTAAGGGGTTCTAGTAAGAAAGAAATATGAACTCTTAGCATCACGCGGAAAAAAGTGAAAATGATTTTGGAAAGGAATTATTCCAAAGAGGATACACTCGCATAAAAAGACCGCTTTAAGGAAAGAATATTTTTTTTCAACATCCTCCCGAGAGGG
>JABUQX010131703.1:0-27500 GCA_015478945.1 Trachelipus rathkii
TACAACAAAAAATAAAGAGGTTATGAAATGATATATATAATTATAATATGTAATATGATTATTCTATAGTGTAACTAGTATAATATAGTAGTATAGTTTATATATATATATATATATATATAGTAATATATATATATATATATATTTTATATATATATATATAAATAATTATATTATTATATATATTAAATTATATAATAATATAATATATATATATATAATATATATATATATATATAATATTTATATTAAATTTATAATTATATATAATATATTATATTATCTATTATATATATATTTATAATATATATATAATATTATTTATATATATATATATATATATATATATATATATATATATTATTATATTTATAATAATATATTATATATATATTTATATATACTATATATATATTAATATTAATTAATATAGATTAATATATATATTTATATATATATATAATATATATATTATATTATATATATAAATATATATATATATATATATATATATATAATTATATATTTATATATATATATATATAATAAATAATTTATATATATATATATATAATATATATTAATATCTTAATATAATATATATATTAATATAATTAATATATATATATATATATCGATATATATTAATAATATATATATAAGTATATAATTTATATATATATATATATATATTACTATAATTAATATTATATATATATAATATATTAATATATATATTATATTTAATATAATATATATTATATATATATAATATATATATATATATATATATGATTAATATATATATTATATTATATATATATATATATTATATATAATTATATATATTATATATCCGTAAGACCGTAAACCTGACTAATATTATATTTATAAAGTTATTACTAAAATAATTTTTTGTGATGGCTTAAGTCTCTTAATTTATATAATTATTTTTATTATACTAATAATAAAATAATTAGTTTTAATATATACAAAGCAAATTAGAGTATATCTATGGTTTTTAATTTATAATAAGACTGAGGAAACCATATATATTTTTGTAGTTGGTGAAGATTTTCTAATAGCTTGAAGTGGGCTTAGTTTGATTCCATATATTAAATAAGCTAACAATATATTATATTAATAATAACTTATATATATATAATTATATATAATAATATATATTATATATTATATATATAATATATATATAATTATATATATATTAATATATTATATATATATCATATTATATAGTATATATATTATATTATTAATATATATATTATATATATATATATTTCTTTCTTTCTATTCTTTCCCTCTCCCATAGAAGGAATTCTCTTCAATTCACTGTTCCACCATAGCGCGCAAGCATCTTATAATATATTTCTCATTCCAGACGGTTCCCTCTCTCTGCACTATTCTCTTCTCTTCAGGCGCTCGTCATATTTTGGGTAGCTGCATCTTTCCAGAGAGTCCTTCCACCGATTCGCGTCCGCCAGTGTATACTCTTCTTCTGAGTGATCTTTATAACCGTATCATCCCCTTGGTCTTTACTGTGACTCTCGTGGTTAGTCCATTATCTACAATCTTCTTTGGGCGGTGGAGCCATTCTCTCATAACTGTCATCCATTCACCTCTTCACAGTATGTCACATCATATACTATCATCTCTATCTAACATCCATCTTCAGTGTCATTCTTTTCATTGAATATACAATATCAGCTTTTCCATAATAATTCTCCATTCTCATTCTCCTTCTACTTTCTCTCAGTTAAATTATCCAATCATTTAATAGTATCATTTAATAAATCTACCTCATACTCCACCGCTTGTTATATTCTTAACTCTCCTCTCTTCTCGTTGATTTTTTTCACATCGTTTTACCCTATAATACACTAAATATACATGAAAGTAGTGGTGAGTTGTCAGTATTGACTGTGTTAAAAAAATCTACTACTTTTTTTAAAACCTCTCAATTATATATATACTTACAATGTTCTATTATTTTTTCCTATAGGGGTATATTATATATATATCGCTTATCAAATTTAAAGTATACCATATATACTTTTCATTTACTATGTCGCTTATTTGTTGCAATAATATGTAATTTTTTTTTATATACTCCACTTCCTCCCCTTTACTACTGTTAAATAATAACAATATATATACGTAGCCTTATCACGTAGTAATTAATTTGCAGGTATTTAACCTATTATATATATCAGGGTTGGGGTTTCAGTACACATACTGTGTGAGCCCTCTTTGCGTCACTTGTACCCTTCCTTAAGTATACATTTTTTTCGCGTGATGTACTTTGCTACCTCTGTACTTGTTCATCTTGCAGTTTTCTAAAACCACTGCTCTCCTATTGTACTTGTATCTTATGTCACCTTGAGCCTTTCTGTAAACTTGGTACCCTGGTTTATGTGTGCTTGGTACTTGCCAAGGTATTTAATTATGGTGCATTTTTCATGTGTGATACATTTCGTGAGTTTTTATTTATTCTTTTTATCATTTTCCTACGTATTGCTTACTCATTTATTTTTTAATAAATGTATTCCTACTGACTTACCTTTCCACTTACACTTGAATGTATAACACTAATGCGTCAATAATATAATACAACTCCATAACCCATAACCTATATGCGTGCGAATTACGCCCATCCTCTATCTCCCTCATATATACTCGTACATAACTAATGTACCATAAGATATCGTATTATACCCGCTTATTGATACCCGTCACATTATTATTAGTATATTCACCCTTCATATAAATTCTTCTCTATTCCAGTCATAGTAATAACATGAATCACAATATTATAAGTCTATATATATTAAAATAATTTACTACTATAATCGAGACATGTTTTTTCTATGAGTGAACATATAATATATATATATATAATCACATATTTAACGTAAAAATGTATGTATAGGAAATGCAGGATAACGTATAGTAACCTATATTGGATTCATTCCTGTAATCTATCATATCAATACTTAGAACAATTTTTTTTTTGAAATGGTTTCCTCGCTAGGAGTGTTGTGTGAGACCTTTTTACCCCAAGATACGTGGGAGTTGGTGCAGTAAACACATGTACCAGTATCCAGTAAGATACATATAAAAGAGAGAATAAAGTGAAGAACAATATGTTGGAGAAAGTAGATATGACCAAGCCTTACCTCCTTTTTGGATGACCGTAAGTGTGTAAGTTCTTGTGCGACGGAAACACTCCATACATAAACACTGATATATTCTGAGAGGTCAACCGGAATCGCGACGGACCCTCACTATGGCATAATCTCTCGCAATGTGGGGTTCATCCTTTTTCCCAGGTGGGCCACAACCATATCACCCTCAAAACCCTGCCATTTACTCCTATTATGGACTTTTTTCCTCGCCCCTGCAAACTCACATTTCACTCCTCCAGACATTCTTTTGCATAACTCAATCCACTTTTTCTTCTGGTCTCCCAAGCTCAGTCGATTCCTAACACTACACTCACGCACTTATACATCCGCTTAAGCAAGCCGACTATCATCCATTCCTTTTTTTCCCTCAATGACCAAAGCATCTAAACATACTTTCATTTATTCTCTCATTTAATCACACTTTTTTCCACTACCATACGTCACACCACACAACTCTATATCTCCTCATTTTATCAATTCTTCTCACACCGATAACACGTAGCCAAGTGGCGGGGTTATCGTTTTAGTTAGTTATTAAAGCTCTAACAACTCACCGAGATTCGGTCCATTTTGTTGTAGCTACTGATACACTATAGTAACTCACAATTAAAGATACTTATTAAAGCCTCCTCTTATTTGAGAGATAGTACGATAGGTTCTATTACTACTGCATGAACATTTTAGATACGAACAGAGTTTTAATAACCTCTTTTGGTAGTAACTTACATCTGAGCGCGTATATATTATATTGACCTTGTTTAGGGAAAATTGGACAGGCAACCGTATAAGGGTGTCCGGGTGTAGACGCACGTCTCATATAGTTTTAGTCTTCTCCTTTCACATCCACAGCATGGGCAAGGAATTTCAAATTGGTCACAATTCCATATATGCATATAAACCTTAATTTAGTTGACGTAAGTGCAGAGAACATTCGCTCCTGCAGATTAGTGGAACACTCGGTCCCATTCATGCTGTGCCTTCCCTTTTTGTCACAACTATATATATATTATCCTACAACTAATTTAAACTCAGTCACTTGTTCTGCAGACTCTGCGAGCGATATATCTTTGTGATGCTTTAGCACTTTCATATCCACACTCTATCTGAGTGAAGGACTTACGTCCTGCATAACTCATGAACTTTGATAATAAAACCATAATATATACCAATTCACTTTTATCTTCTGTTCTGACTTGGCTCAAACGCACTAGATGGTTGCTGTTATATAACACACAAATGAAGAAACACTAGTTTTAGATACGTGTTTAAAGTTAAGCTGTCGAAAATATCCAAACCGCGCCTGTTAAGCATGTCTCATATCTTTCTAACCTAATGTTCACGATATCTCATAAGCCGTGTCAAGTCTTTACAGCATTTCCACACTCTCACAATAATACCAAAATTTATGTAGCTAAACATAGGGCATATATATATATAATATATATATATTATATATATTTACGAATATGACAATCTATAGTGCTCTTATATATAATTTATATAGATTTAGTGACCAAGTATATGAGCTCAGGTATAACTCAACTATTTTTAATAAGTGAAATAAAAAATGAATATAATAACGTTACGAATGCAAAACAAAAGCTGCTTCACGATATATTTACAGTCAAGGTAGTAGTTAGTAATTATATAATAATTTATACGTGCTCTGTTTACTATTGTTACGACCTATAAATAAATAATACCTACTATATAATTATAATTTTATTTATAAATAATTAGCTTATTTGAGTTTGAATATATATATAGTCACTTTATAAGCAGAAAGCTTCAATGGTAATTAAATAGTCATATAAGATTAATTTAAATACTATACTCTATTTTATAAAAAAATAATAATACTCTAGAAATACCACTCACAGTAATAAAAAAAAATCTTTTCAAGTCTTTAAGCAAAAGAAAATTTGCTATAAGTTTATTTTTTTATGTCTTTAAACTTTATTCTCAAAAATATTTTCTTTATTCATATATATTATATTAATTGAGTATATTATACATTGCAATTCTATCTACTCAATAATTAGGAGTGAACTCAATTAGCCACTGCTTCTTTATAAATTATATGGTAATATGTGATTGTTAATGTTTTAGATAGAGGTTGTAATTAATATAAGCAAACTATTCAAACGAAAAACAAATTTTCAAACACATTTTGGAAGTTGCCACATTTAAGAATTCATATCTGCTATATTGATAGTTGTAATAGAAACTATTAAAAAAATGTCACTTAATCTTGTGATGTAAATCAATTTTTAATAAAATGAAATAAAGTTATATAGGTTATATATATTACATATTTATTATAATTTAACTTTTATAGTATTTTTCATAAAACCAGTTTATAGAGAGCAAGTTCGCTGTAATCATAAGATCTCATACTTTTACTAATCTTGATATAATAAAGTGTGAGCTCTAGAGTACCCTAGGTGATTCGATCATCTATCGCTAAAATTTGTGTGGTTTCGTGATAGTATATGTGTTGATGAAAAATACGTTTTTAATAGGAGATGTGTGTATTATGTGGCATGTCTCACTCATGTGAGATTAGTTGAGAGGATTGAGTAGGTTTCAATGTTCGTAGTAATTACTAGCAGGTCACACATCGTTTATAAATATAAATGTGAAATCCAAAACAATAAGTGTTCAACTACTAGGAAAAAGGTAATGTATCTGAGATATTATTAGGGTTAATGTAGTTTAAATATGGCAAAGTAGCATTAGTAACTTTTTCGGAAGTATACTCCACTTTGTCTATGGAGAAATGACTAAAATCTAGCAGAAACCTTGTGCGTTACAGTAAGAAGAGATGTGTCTCGAATGATATAGTATGAAGAATAATTCGGCATAAGAATAGCATTGTCATTAATCAGTAATATTGTAAAAGGTAAAGGAAAGGAAATACCTTGTGTATAAATTCTGTCACAATATATGTGAATAAATTGATGGGTTTTTGGTAATATAGGGAGATATGAGAAAGTAAAAAGTTGGATATGCATAGAGTTATAACAAATGTACAATTTAAGGAAATTATCTTATGTTTATTGTATTTATGCTTACATGCAGAATTGATATATTATATTGGAATGATTTCTCAGGGAGTCTATGGTTCAGGTTTTGTTTTTGCTTTTGATGTGTATAGTGTGAGAGTGGTTATATATATACTCATTCTATAGTATATAGAATCAACAAGTATAGTATGTACGAATAGTGAAATAATACCCGTTGTGTATAATAAGAATATAATATTATAGATAGTCGAAAGTGATTATTTTAATTTAATAGAATGAGAGTGAGATCAGGGATGTATGGTATTGTCTCCCATGGGCAATCCTCAAATCTGTAAATATGGATTAGTAAGGTTATGTAAAGAATTAGAGGTAGGTAGTATGATACAAGTGGAGATAGTAGTTATTAGATATGATGTAGATATAATAAGAATGTATGAATGTAGATGATGGAGAAATTCCCTATATACCTTAATATTATATATGAGGATGAATTTATTATGTATATATTGTATATATGTATGGTGGCGAAACTGAAGAGTTTGAGAGGACTAGTATTGATAATATATAAGAGAATTATAGGTAGGTATATTATAGTTGTGATAATATAGTATAAACGGTTTGAAAAGTAACGTTAGATAAAGAGTAATGAGTTATGGTATTGTTGAGATGATGAGGAACATAGACCTATTACTAGTGTGAATGATATTATATGTTAAGTGAATGGTATGATATGACTCACGTATACTGTAGATCATAAAAAGTTGAGTATCTATTAAATTTTAAAATATTTAGTATATAGATTAATAGGTTGATAATAGAAAAGGGGAGCGGTAATTAGATTAGTATACTCAGAGTTGAGTTAAGTTAGGTAAAAATTGTTAGTATATGCACCTAAGGTGTATATATGATTTCTAGTGTTAATTGTTAAATTCGTTTGGTGATGTAAATAGGTGTAAATAAGTTGTTTATTGAGTATGGTACTAGCTTATATGAGTTAAGTCTATTTACATATGATAGGGTATTGTTGTTACCTCGTGTGCTTATAATATGACAAGTAGTTAGGGACTAATGAGTTCTGGAGAATAATAAGGTATATAACTCTTCTATACTTAAAGATTTGCTAATGACATGAAGAATTCGTTCTTAGTGGCGTGTTAATGTGTGAAAAAAGAAATGTATAAATAATGAGGAATGAGCGTATTAGATTTTGCGATGTTTGTTGTTTCTGGGAGCTGGGAAATAGTGGATGCGAGTGCGTAGTTGAGATGGTTTGGTTCACGATTGTTGAAGTTTTTCTCGGGTGTGATTTTGTGCAAATGTTCATGTTTAATATATAAATATATATATATATGATATCATATATATGATAGGTCTCGGAGTTAAAACGGTGAGATTAGTATTAGTGGTATAATGAATATATATAGTTTGGGTAATTACGAAATATACCGGATAATGGTGAGAGATCACAGAAGAAAAAAGTGATATGAGTCAGAAAAATGGAAATGCTCATTGGAAGAGAGAAATGTGTGAATATAGTTTATGGCAGTAGAGTACTGAGTGACATGTAGACAGAGTCCATACAAGTGCTATGAAATAGGTGCTATAAAGGGCACTCTTGTGAGGAGGCTAAGTAAATTTTGTTATTGTCGCTACTCAAGCTCGGAGACAAAGGATGAACCCTAATCATATATTGACGAGAGGTCAATAGTGATTTATAGTATATATAGGTCAATCGTGACGGTCCCGTGAAATGCATCTATGGGTGTGATTTTTTCTGAGATTGAGACGAACGAGATATATCACTAATTGTATATATATAATATATGAGGGGTCATGGTATAAGGCTTGGGATTTATCTTTTTACTACTTATGCTTTCATGTTCTTTATACTATACCTACTATATTTATTATTGTTTCCGTGAGAGGTATATATAGTATGTTTTATTATATATATTAAGACATTAAGACACCTTGCCTCCAGACTTGGGGAGATAAGATGGGTGGTGATGTTTGATGATGTATTGATGATGATTATGATTTACTATAATAGTAATATGAATTGAGTATGATTAGTGTTATATAGATTAGAATGTATAGAATATATATAATATATATATATATAATAATATATATATTTATATATTAATATATATATATAATATATAATATATATATATTATATATATATATAATATATATATATATATATATATATATATATTATAATATATATATATATATATTACTATATCAATATATTCTATATATATATACTATATATATATATATATGCAAGTTTTTACATAAATGTTACTTGTACTTGTACTCTATGTTACTTATGTATACCAGTAACTTGTACTTGTATTGTACTTGAACAATTCTAGAGCTTACTTGATACCTTGTACTTGTACTTGAACAATTCTAGATGATTAACTTGTACTTGTATATGTACCTTAAGAAAACACTGTCACATGCATCAATCCCATCATATACTCATACACTATCATACTCACGCTATACACCTATATATATATATATTATATATATATATTATATACTATATTCTCTAATCCCATCAAACTAGGGGTTATGAGTGTCAGATAGTCAATTAGCACTTTAGAAACAGAAAGAAGTATTATATATATATATTATATATAAAGAGAATATGAACGGTATATAAGTCGAAGAAAAAGACCAGCCTTACCTGCCCCTTTATACCTTTTTAGTAAAATAACCTCGATCTCGCACATTAGTGATAAAAACCCACCGGTTAAAAGCTTAAACGTGAAGCATATAGCAACTCGACCCTCACTATGGTAATTCATCAATGTAATCGGGCTATGCTTATATTTTATCAAAATTAATAGTTCTCCCATATAGGACCCAGGATGATGAGTCCACAACAATTAAACCTATACCTTCATAATAATAATACAAATCACATTTTCAATATGATGTCAATATTACAATCAATATTGTTTTTTCTTAAATTAAAGTCTATCCTCTATCCACACAATAAATTGTCAGCTCCATCTTGATTTGCCACTCCTGTCATAATAATAATAATAATCAGTGAGAACTCAACATTCATCAACCTCCAACAACTCATCACACACACGGCATTAATCTCTTACATGAAGACACTCACACTCCCAACATGCTAACTCTTATACATCGAAGTGAATCTCACACAGTCCCGTATAATAATCATCGATTCCCAGATCATCTCACATATAAATAAATAAATTCCGCTTAACCTCAATAAACCAGACGTATCATCTAATCATCCATTATTCACAACAATTAATTGAAACCATCATCAAATCAGTACTTATATCAATATTTATTCTCTATAATATTATTACACTCCCATACACACTATAACAGACTAATATAATTCTAATATGATTACAATAATAATTCTCACTAATATTTAATAAAATATCATAATTCCTAATAAAGAATATGAACCATATAATTCATCACCCTAAGATTGTCCCATCTGAACCCATATAATTTAATCATATATTAGAATCTTATTAAATAATCAACATGTACATTTATTCACATACAATATCATAGTCACACTTCACTACTATTATAATATCTATATTAAATGAAAGAATAATATTAAAACTCAATAATCTATATATATTAGGGGTGTACTCTCACTACACATATTAAAATAAATATTAATATATTAAATTGGACTGACTAAAAATTTTTAAATTTGCATTGTTGATTTATTGTATTTTTTAATGTATATATAAGTAAAAATTTGGAAACGAGTAAATCCATAAATTCATTATATATTTAAAGTTAATGCCAATTTTCTATTAATTACTAAATACTTATTCTAATATATATATATCTTATACTCTGATAATGTGACAATAAGGTTATAAATCTAAAGCTATTTCGTTAGATTTATTAACCGTATGTTTATTATATCGAGCAGTGATCCATTATTACTCTCACTCATTCATGCAATACAATCAAACTTATAGTTTTTAAATCACGAACAAAACACCTTTTTACAATAAGAAATTATTATAAATACTTGTATAATATTATATATATATATATAATATATATATAAATTATAATAATATATATATAAATTAAATAATAAATATAATAATAATATAATTAAATATATAATAATAATTTTATTCAATAATATATGATAATTTTCTAGTCTGTAACAAAGTCTCACTGTGACGAAACTGTGGGTGATAGAACAAAACTGAGATCTCACGTGATAATAATTACATAAATGAATGGAAGTCGAATAGTTCGGAGTCGAGTTAAATAATTCGAAAAATAATGATAGAGTAATGATCGGAAATGTCGTAGTATGGTGAAGATTAGTAAGAAGTCAGTTAAATATCTAAGTAGGGTATGGAGTCGGAGATACTCAGGCAGAGAGAATATATATCGGATATAATATTTTTTAAAATCACCAGACCATCACTAAAAATCACCATATATAATGAGAGGGACAGCACTAGTTTATTTACGTTTCTGATTAACTCTAATGTCACATAAATAGAAGTGTGGTGTAGAGTAGAGACTGAATCACTGGATCATATATCGCATAAAATACTTAGACACTCAATAATAATCATCCCATAAAAATCATTAATAATCCCACTACATGAGATGCAAAATATATGGACCTCTAATAATAGGTAATAAACTACTCATAGAACATTTAATTAGTAGAATACTATTGAGATCGAGAGATTAATATCACACTGTCGGAAATGACCTAATGTGAAGAATGTGAAAGTAATTATATACTATTAATCAATAGATTTTATATCTCATAATAGATTCCTAATTTGGTGATAAATAATGTGTCTGCGTAACTGCCAATAAAAATATAATATCATTTAAACTTAAAGATCCCTCAATTCCATCCTAATATTTAATTAATGGGTATATCAATAAATAATAATTAATCATCAAACATATCATTCTGCCTAGGATAATGAGAATCTTAAATTTTGAATGAGAATATCAGAATCTGTTAATAGTATAACGAATTATCACACTCATAATTATTGGCGCCATATGGTTTCTAAATTATTACTAATAAGGAATAATTCTTCTTGGTAAAAATCAATATGAATCAAAATTATACTAAAAAATAAATATAATTCTATATATAAATGAACTTCACTCTTCTGAGTGATCATACGAATCAATAGATAAAAGATATATATAATTCTGAATAGTATTAAAACAAAGATAATAAATATAAAATCAAGTCAATAAAAATAATAAAATAATAAAATAATACAAATAATAATAATACATAATAATAATACTTGAACCAAAAATAGTATAAATGAATTGAATATAATCCAAAGGCGCAGAAGAACCGACAAACGAAGGAACGCTATTTAGATATAGAGTCAGTTAAATTAATTCATTTGATGACCAAACTAACTTGCAACCAGAACAAAACCATACAAATATACAAAAGGAACCAACAACATCTAGCACAGTTATACCAACCAAACAACCAACACTAGAGCCACACCAACAATAACAAACAATACCAACAAACACACATACAGTAAAAATAATAAATTGATGATAGCAGTCTTACAGGAATTGCATTAGGATTTGAAAATTAAAATCGTATTAATAATATAAATAATAAATAGAATGGAGTGATTATAGTGGTTTAGATGGCATTATAGTATGCAAAGAGGTAATGTATGATATATCAGAGAATGTTGTATGTTATGTCTCAACCTTGCCAGAGTGATACATTACTAATATATGTGTATTAATATTAGATATGTGAGTGTAGATAAAAACAATATCGTAGAGTGGGGTGGACAGGAAAATGGTGTTAGAATGATGTGGAGATTGGAGAGGAGTGGAGGGTGCCCTACCTATGTGTCTGAGGTATATGCGAATTATTTGGTTCTGTGTGGCCGAAGTCTGAATTATAATAGAGTGAAGGGAGTTAGGAGGAAGGATTTTGGTTTAGAGGAGAGATTGGCTAAGGGTAATGTAAAAAGAAATAAGGTTGGTTTTAGAAAGTAAAGTATGATAAGGTAATATGGTATAATAGTGTATTGTTGAGTTAAGAGGGACATAGATCCTACAGTGGTGATAAGTTTAAAATGTTAGAATGATTTATATATAGCAGTTTATGGAGGCATAATGAGTCTGGTTTTATAAATATTTAGGGTAGTGGTGGTTGATTTGAACGAAAGTGAGAATAACTTTGTGGATTAAATTAGCGCAGATGTAGTGTTATGTAAAAATTTATAATATATATAGATATGTGGCTAAGGTGGCTTGGAGTTGCCAATTAAGAATTTTATTCTGGTTATTGTGGTCTAGAGTAATGTTTAAAAGGGAGCCTCAAGTCTTATTATGTGACGTCAGAGTCTTACTGAAGGGCTGCTCTTATGTTTGTGTTGATCTAAAGTAAGCTTATGTAGCATATGTGTTGAGTTTTGTAGATTACTTTTGGTAGTGACGCAACTATGGTCTTGAGGAATAAGAAGTATAGATGTATAAAGTTCAATGTGTTTCTGTAGTAGTACAATTTGTAACTTTGAAGTATAATATTTAATATTTAAATACGTCTGCAGTACCCACGAATGAACGTATTTAAAGATGAAAAGTGGCTGGTGGTGTGAAGAAAGGGATAAACTGAGAGAAATAAATGAAAGTATTGTTTGAAGATGGTTTGGTCATGGGTGAATTTTTCAGATAAAAATAGGATATACTCGAATGTCTAGGTTTTTCGGTTTTACATACAAATTAGAGGAACTGTAGAAGTGACTGGTGTTCACGGGTTTGATCTGTAATAATGCTCCAGATTGAAGAGACTTGGATAATTCAGCCACTCTGTGGCAACCACGACGCGGCTGGAGAAAGAGTCACCCTGAAGAGAAAGTGATTGAGGACGTGCAGTGAACAGAAATGTCTGAAGAGAGAAACTTTGAAGTAGTTTGAGGCAAGCACGCGCAGAGAAATATGTGTTTGCGTAATAAAGCAATAGGAAGAAGATGTAATAAGGAGGAGGGTTTGTTAATGGGGGACCATTGGTTGTGGCCCTCAATCCTGGGGAGGTGATTTAACGCATATTAAATCACTTTATATGTTGTAAATGGTTGGGGATTTACCAATATAGTTCGCACCAGGTTCTGGGTCCAAATAATGGATGCTTATGGGCCACGCTGGATTATGTCTAGTTCTATGTACACTGAAGCTCATCTCATTTAATTTTCTGATGTGCGCGAAGGCGTTGACATTAGGAGGGGAGAGCGGTTATATAGTAAACGCTGGGTGTGTGTAATTCTTTCGACGAAGTGGTAACTATCATCGTATTCATAGTTTCTATTTCGTCTGTAATACACACACTACTGCTTTTCTTTTCCGATGCTTGTACAGCACCTTATACCCCCCATCTTGGGGCAACAGATTAAGATTAACGATCAGGTTAGACAAATGAAATATAAAGAAATCTATCGAAGTATATACAATAAAATAAATAAAATATATCTTTCTAAAAATCATACTTTAAAACATTCCCTTCAAAAATAGGATAATTAAAATAAAAATTATTATTAAAACGAAAATATATTATAAAAATACAAATATTAAAAATAAAAAGTATGAAAATAAATATATATAGTAATACATTTTCATAGCTAATAATGGAGATTTAAAATAAGCTAGGACTGCTATGAAGTGTTGTTATAAAACATATTACAGGTGGTTGTGTTCCCAGTGGATGGGTACTGTGAGCAATATAGTATATTTTTTTTCTCGATTGTATTGAAAAAATATCGATGATAAGTTCGAAATTAATGGGCATTTAGTTATATTTGATATATATTTAATAATTGGATATTTAAATATTTATAATTATAATATTAATTATATTATAAATACTACAATTAATTAAATAAATTAGTAAATTAATATATAAATATACACATATGTAGTATTAATATAATTATTAATATAATAATTAATAAATATAATAATAATTAATATAATGATAATTAATTAAATAATAATGATATAAATATTTAATTATAGTAATAATAATAATATAATAATATAATAAATAATAATTAATAATAATAATAGGCAGGTCATTTTTATATACATAATATGAAATTTGCCTCCCGTTAGTATCAGCTACATAAAATTATTGAATATTAAAGCTGAAAGTTTTAATGAGAATATTGATCAATAATTATATAATAAATAAAAATAATATATATATAGTTAAATAATTTCATAATAATTAATTGTAAATAAATATATAATAAATTAGAATAATAATTATTTACATAATAAATAATTATGAATAATAATTAACAATATAATTATATTATAGAATAATAATAATGATATATATAATTAATATAAAATAATAATTATAAAATTAAAATAATATATTAATAAATAAATATAAAATTAAATTAAAACATAATTTATATAATAATAAAAATTTCATAACATATTGGTAAATATTATAAAATACTTTCTCACTCCTATAAATTTTATAAGCATCAAGTTTCATTATTAAACTTACTCACATATTATTATATACGTATACATGTGTTGTTAAATATAAATGAAAGAAAAGTTATAAATATAAAAAGTAAAAAAAAAAAAAAAACTAAAAGAAAAAAAATAGACTAAAAATTATTCTTTGTAGTAGTATATTCTTTTTGAGTAATAAATACTAATCAAAAGTGATATATATATAGCTTATTTATTAGGTACCTATACTCATCTAGATTAAACTGCAATTACTATAGGTATATTTATTATATCACTATAAAAATAATAAGGACTTTAGTTATAATATATTTATTTTAAAGTGAAGTTGTTGCTCAGTAAGATCTAAAGCTTATAAAAATATATATAAGATAATGAATGACTTTTATAGGTACTACAATAAGGAGTTTAGAGTGAGAAGTTACCAATATTAGATAAAGATTATTTATAAAAAATTATATATATCTATATTGATATAGATTATATATTAATAATTAACCTAAATAACTACTTCTTATAGTATTAATCTCTACTTAATTTACTTCCCACTGAAATGAAATACCACCTCTAGCTTTTATAATCATACTTTATACTTACTAAATAATATAATAAATATAAATTAATAAATAATTAAATATTATAATATATAATAATATATAATTATTAATAAATTTAATCATGAATAATATAATATAATAATAATTATATAATATATTTAATAATATAATATAATTAATAATAATATATAATTATAAATATAATACTAATAATAATAATATATATATAATAATTAAATAATATATTAATTATAAATTATAAATATAATAATAAATACAAATAATCAATTATAAAATATAAATAATCATAATAATAAGTGACATTAACATAAATGTTTGTGTTTGAAAGCTCACATAAAATTCTTAACCTAAATCACAAAATAATCCACATATTATTTTTAAAATCAAGGACACCTATGCTTTTTTTTTAATATATATACGTCTATTTTTATATTATATATTAAATTTATTTTCCCTATCATCTATTATTATTATTCGATTAATATTTATTTTTTGATTTTGATATTATTTTATTAGTTATTTAGTGATATTAGTCTTATTCAAATAAACTCTTGTATTTATTAAATGTATAATGGTTAATTCTGTTACTCTCCACATTTTGTTTTTATTTATTTTTTTCTCATTTTATTTTATTTTTATTTTTTATTTTATTACTATTATTATTCATATATTATGAAGCTTATTTCTTATTTATTTGTTTGTTAGTTTTGTTATTTATTATTTATTATATTATTATTTATGTTATTTTTTTATGTATTATGATTTTTAGTATAGGTCAATTATTATCATCTTTTAAGTAAATAATTTCTCATATTATTTTTTATAATTTTTTTTTTTATTTTATGAAAATCTAATGTATAACATTTTACTAATATTTCTCGTGAGATCTGATTAATTTATTAATTTTCAAAATATATTTCATATATTGGGATATATATGTTATATTTTTAATTCTATTATTAATTAGCAAGTTGAATATTATAGGTCTTGAATTCTCAATTCCACAATTATATGTGATTTATTCGCATAAAATTGTCAGTGTCCGTGAATATGGTGGCGGAAAAGAATATCCATTGATTATTTATTAGTATTCTTTATTTTGATTATAGATACTTATTATTATATTATATTATATGGCTTGTTTATGCTATATTTTAATGATCTTATTTTTTATACTATTTTCAATTTGTTATTATTAAAAAATTAATTATTATTATTTATTATCATTAATTATTATTATTTATTATTATTATTATTATTAATTTAATTATTAATTCATCTCAAATTGTTTTAATTTAATACAATTAATATTTAATTTTATATTTATTTTTCTACTGATTATTGATTAATACGTTGTATTTGTTTGGAAAATACATCATATATATTGAATTTAAATATTTATTATTATTATATCGTCTTAAATAAGTGAAGTTAGTTTTTATATTTCTATATATATATATTAAATTATATATTAAAATATTATTATTATTACATAAAAAATAATTTTGGCGGCTTTAGATTATATATTACTTGCTTAATTATTATTATTATTATTATTATTATTATTATTATTAATTGTTATTGTTGTTATTGTTATTGTTACTTTATTTAATTATTTATTTTTTTATTTTATCTCTCTCTCTGATAAAATTTATCATATATAATTTTATTAATTATGTGATATTTATAATATTAATTAATTATTTTTATTATTATTTGTGTGATTACTCTATAAATTAATAATTTATGTTAACATTAGTGTACTCAAATATAAAATATTGAGAGTGTGAAATGAATATATTATTATTGAATTAAATTAAAATTAGTGTATTTTAATTTGAGTGTGTATTAAGGGTGAAATTTGATTAATTATTATTGATGGCTCACAAAAATACTCTCTTCGAGTTAGATTATCGTTAGAGGATCTTTTTAGTTACAGATTTTGAGGAATAGCAAAGGTCTACTTGGAACTAATCGAAGTTACCCCTTATATATTTCCTCCTTTGTGTAATTGATTATATATTCCTACTTTTATTATATATCTCATGATTTATTAGTTGTCGAGTGTGAGGGAAAATTGAGTGAACATTAAAATTATTTATTCAATATTATTGTAATACATATTATTAATTCATTAATATTATTAATCTTTGGCAATAATTTTATATTTACCAACTTATACATGTAATTTTTTATAATTTTAACTCTTTATTTATTAATTATTTTACGATCATTATTAATTCTACATAGTATTTACTATTTAATTATCATAAGAATTATTTAAATTATTAGTATTAGGTATTAATTATAACTAATGAATGGACTAAAAAACTTATGATAAGGATATTTTTGATAAATGCCAGAAGATAAATTTATTAATTATATAAATTTTTTTTATACTTAATATATATATAATATATATAAAATCTTAATTTATATTGTTCAAAAGGTCTAAAGTTTCGGTTATAATTACATATATAAGTAACTTATGTAAATTAATTATTGATGGTATATATATATAATTAAATGAAGGTAAATCAGTATTAAAGAAAACTGATGTCAATTATCGAACGATAAAAGTATAGAGAGAGAGAGGAGAGAGAAAGATGAGAGTCTAGAGTTCCATTTAAACGCTACTGGTAGGAGAGAGAAGATGTTAGAATAATTTTATGGAGAGTGCAAAAAGAGATTAACTGAGACTTGGAAAGGATAATGTGTAGACAGAGAAGAAGTATGCAGCTAGATCGTAGAAGAAAAGAGAGAGAGTAGTAGTATAACACTTCGTGTAAGAACACTTTAGCCATCGAAATCAAATAAAATGTGACTTTGGAGATTAACATAAAACAAATTATAATATAAAGATATAACATTAGATTAACCTCAAAAACGCCTTGGAATTAATAAATCGTACAAAGGAACAAGAGAAACGAGAATGAGAGTTTTACTTGACTCTTAGCCTTGTACACTTAAAAGAACTACTTCACATAAAGAACAGGTCTAAATCTAAGAAGAATCAAAAGAAGTATAAGCAGTAAAAGACGTACCAATGGTCAATATAATCCTGGCTCACACACACTCTCAATATAAATACATAATAAAAAATAATATTTAACTTTAATATAATAATCAGAAAGTAAGATTCTTAGATTATAATTGATGTATAAATAATATAATAATAGAAATAATAAACAGATAAAAATAAATATTAAAAGTAAGGGGGATAAACTAATATATATATATTTTGAAACCACAGTAATGTTCAAAATCACAAGTGAAATCTTAGCTTAAAGTTCACATAATAATAAATAGGAAATAATTAATTTATTATAAAGGGATATAACTTCAAATAAATCTTTTTCTAGAATTTTACTAATATATATAATAATATAATAATAATAATAATAATAGAATAAAATAATAATAAAAAAATAAATAGACATTTTAACATAACCTATGAATAATAATAATCCATTAATAAATAATTATAAATAATAATAATTATAATAATAATTATAAAACTTAAATATAATTATAAATATTATATATAAATTATATATATATAAATAATTAAATCTAAATATAATTAATATGTAATGAATATTAATAATTAAATAATATAATAATAATAATTAAATATAATCATAGTTAAAAAGTGTCCAAATAATATCTTATACTAATCAAGAATAGATAAATATAAAATGGTAAATAAATTTAAAATATTGAAAGAATTTTTTTTTTAAGGATTTTTTATTATTAAATATAATAATAAATTGAGTATATAAGAACTATCAGATGAGTGAGAGAGTGAGACTCTAATATCCACACTCCTAGATCAACTTACAGTAATAGACTAAACTCGTATAAATAATAATATAATAATAGCTTTGTGCAAGAGTTAACATTTAATAGAAACGATCTATCTTTAGCAAATTCGTGACTTCTACCTCTTATAATTCTCCAATATTCGTGCTATTGTTGGTCAAATAATGAAATTATTACCACAAAATTAAAAAATCGAAAAAAGGGCAAGAATGACCCGTATTAAATATTGAGTATCTAATTTAAAAAATGGCGGCAGTTCATGCCAATATCGGATGGCGGAGACGGCGTCCTGTGCTTACGATTTGATTTAAATATTTAAGTTAATCTTGAAGTCGAACTGCTAGAAAATGTTAGAAAAGAAAACGGTTTAGAAGGAAGAAATCAAGTATTTTAATTATATATATATACATATATATATATATATATTATATATATATATATATATATAAAATATATATATATATATATATATAATATATATATATATATATATATGAAATAACTGTTATATGCTCTTCTTTGTATATATTTGTATAATAGTATAAATATATCATAGATATGCGTCTCTAAAGTGTTGAGATTAAGCGGAGAATTTCTTTTCCATTTTTGATAGTATCAAATCTCGGTATAAACTGTCTATTATTTAGTTTCTTTTCACTAAAATATACTTAAAAAAAATTAACAGTGTTATTTAACCTTAAATGTTTCTTACTTGATGTAAGAAACAGAAGTTTGAAAGACTTTGACCGCCGTCGGAGGGTACCTCCTATAAAAAACGTTAATATAACATTTAGTAATTTGCAATAAATAATGAATGCAATTATCGTTATCATAAAAGGCGGAGAACTCCAAAAGGGTTTGAAAAGGTTTCCTTTTCATAAACAAGGACATTTTAATCCTTTTAAAGTAATTAATTTTCACAGAATAACTTAAACTCCAAACAGTTTTAAAGGAAAAAGATATTATTGTAATAAGCCGTGATCTAAACTTTAAGACACTTATTTTTAGTCTTATTCCATAACATTCTAATGCTCTCAACAACTTCTCTCTTCGCACTGTTTTACTATAATTTAAAGCTTTTAAAAATCCTAGTGTTCTAGTCTAGATAAATGGAGATCAACGTTCCACATATGATAGGTAAAATTACTGAAAAGATTTACTTAAGATTTTTTAAAACTGAAGAAATTCTTTTAACTGACCTTTGGGGAACTTGGAATTTACCAGTTGTTGTTCGTTGCAATGTAATTTTTAAGCCTTTATTAATGACTCATAATCTGGATATACCTTCACACTGTGTGTTCTAAAATATAAAAAAGACCAAATACTTAATAGGGCTTTCTAAATAAATTTTCCATACACTCCGGGGCAGGGATTGCTTCAAAAAGGGAAGCAATACCCTACCTTTGAGTTTACAATTAAGCTTGTGTGCTGCGTTTCGCTTAATGGTTTACTTTCATTTAAAAAATCAATTTTTTTTTACTTTTCTTTTTTAATTTAAAACCCTTAAATTTACCAATTAAAATTTACCTGAACCAACGTAATATTACCTTAAACCTAATTTTACTACTTAATTTATGCAAGTTATTATAGATTTTGACAAAATTAGGCTTGCAAAAGAGCTAATCAGTGTAAACAAGCCATATATTCGGGATGCGGTCTTTTATTGTTATTGGCAAGTAGTGTTAATATTCTTATTATTATTATTATTATTTTTATTATTATTATTTATTATGTTATCAATATTTCATTATTATTATTTTATTATTATTATTATTATTATTATTATTATTTATTATTACCAAAGAACCAGGTCTGTTTGCTGCTGTGATCCTGTACAGTGTTGTAGGTTAGGTTTTACAGTTTGAATAAACTACCCCACCTCCTGTATTAATTCAAGGGGGTAAAGGTTACTGATGGAATGAACCCTACTTCACCAAAACCGGTTTTTAATTTTACTTGATCTGATGTTGTTATCGTGACCATAATTTACAGTCCATCACTCTGACCCAATTCCCAAATGGAAGTTGGTTTATTGCTGCTTTTAAAAGACCACATCTCCGCCACCCTTTACTTTATTTTCTTCCCAAATAACCCTGAAACCAAGTGTCTAGACCCGCTCCGGAGAACTTAGGAGATACCTCCTCATGCCACAAAACGCCTGGAACTCTTCATAAGAGTTCGTTTTTGCCTTTTATGAGGGTAGAATCACAGCACCTCTTGTTGTGCACTGCCCATCTGAATATTCTACTGTATCAAAATTATACTCTTTTAAATTATTAATTATTGTTAAACATTACTTTTCAAAAAAACAATTGGGCGTTATTGCCTCCAACTCAGAGGTACCAGATCTATAGGTTAGGGGTCTGGAATTGATGGCATTTTCTATGTCAAACAGAGTGGTAAGAAGCTCAAAATAAGTCACTTTACTCTTTCCCACAGCTTTGTACGACACTGGTTTCAATTACTTTTATTAACCTCTCCCAATTGGCTGCCTGGGCCATGGAGAAGAGAAGAGGTTCAATTTTTTTACATGTTTGATTCTGATTTTTATCAATCTCCTCCTTGAAAGCATTGGTATTAAAGGACTCTTCTATTATATTGCACCCTTTATTAAAATATAAAGCATTGTCACTATAGATGTACGATGGTATACTAAATTTGTTACAAAACCTTTTGAAAGCTAACAGAAAGTCAGAGGTGTTCATAGATGGTACTAGTTCTAAGTGTACAGCTCTAATGTTTAAGCAAGTGAAAATTAAGATGTACATTTTCTCTAACTTTGAGGTGTTGTTTTTGACATATACATGAGAGGTGAAATCAATACCTGTGTATTGGTAAGGTTTTATAAGATTCATGTGTGTTCTAGGTATGTTACCGAACCGTAGTCGAAAATCCAAAATAGTAGCAATCGGAACCATAATCCGGTTCGGATTATCTTTTCACCGATCCCACAGCCACTACTTTCATATAAAATATCTTTCTGATATACATTAAGAAGTCCTTTTATATCCCTTACCTATTTAGGCCTTTAGGAAATCACTCACTTGAAAGCTACCAACGCCCAATCCTAGGTAGAAATTACCTATAGTATTTCCCATCCTAGAATAAGGTACAGCCCATGAGGTGTGAACTTTATTATAAAATAAAAAAAAATATGTACTCTGCCAAGTACCAAATTTTTGAAATTTTTGGTTTTCATTAATTAAGTTCTTTGAATAGGTACCAAATCTCTTACTTAAATTTTATTATACATTCAGTTCAAATTCAGAGCAAAAAAAAGTTGTGTGTATGTGTGTGAGCTGGTTTGGGTATAACTGTGTGTGTGTGTGTGTGTGTGTGTGCAGTGTGTGTGTGTGTGAGCTTGTTTGGGTATGACTGTATGTGTGTACAAGTGTGTGTGTGTGTGTAGTGTGCGTGTAGGTGTGTAGGTGTGTGCGTGCATGTGAGAGTATCTTTGAATGTATGTGTGTGGGTGTTTATGTAAACTTTTTTTTTTTGTCTATAATTTTGGTGACATGTTGAATTCACAATGACAGTTGTCAAAAATAATAAATTTTTATCTTGTTAATTTTTGATTGCTTTTACTTTGCAGAGACTAAAACACTTAAGCATTCGTAGATTCTCTCACCCAAAATCATGCCTGCAAGCATATACACCCTAATATATATATATATATATATATATATATATATATATATATATATATATATATATATATATATATATATATATATATATATATATATATATATATATATATATATATATATATATATATATATATATATATATATATATATATTTATTTATTTATTTTATTTTACCCACACTTTTTCCCGCTTGAGCGGGGTAGTGGTACGTACAGCCTCTCCCACTCACACCTCCCCTCATCTCGCATTCACCCACCTCCTCCACCCCACTCTATCCCTCGCCAACACCCTACCCTCTTCCCTCATCCCTCCCTCCTCCAGCATCCCCTTTATTCCATCCATCCACCTCCTCCTTCTTGGTCTCCCCTTCCTCTCCTTCCTCATCCCCTCCGCCTCCAAACTTCTCCTAACCACCTTTGTTCTCCTCATTCCTCCTCACTAGATGCCCAACATCTTAACATTCTCTCCGCCTTCCCATCAAACCATTCCCTCCAATCACATCTCTCCTCACCACCCTATTCCTAATCCCCTCTCCCTTCTGCTAACCCCACAAACCGCTCTCAACCCCTTCATCTCAAATACTTCCAACTTCTTCCTGGACCTGGCATTCAGCCCCCACGTTTCACACCCATACAACACCGCTGGTACACAAATTTTTTTAAAACATACTTATCTTAACTTTCTGTGATAAATCCCCCCCTTTCCATAATTCTCTCATACTCAAAGCTCTCATTCCTTCTCTTACTCTATGTTCTATCTCCTCCTTTATCCCCCCCTTACCTAAATCCATCCCTTAAATATCTAAAAATCTTTACTTCTTCCAATACTACACCCCCCACTCTAACCTCTAACCCTCCCCCTCCTCTCTTTCTTCCTCCTCAAACACTAACACTTTACTCTTACCTGGATTTATTTTAAGCCCCTTTGTCCACACATTCTTTCAAACTCCCTCACCAAATACCTCAGCTCTTCCGCGCGTTTTTCGCCACTAGGGCAGTATCATCCGCAAACAGTATCATGTTCACTTCCCTTCTATCAATCCCATTCATCAATTCCACCCCCCTCCCCTCCCTCACCATTCCTCTGCAAACACTCTCCATAAACAAATTGAATAGCCACGGTGACATTACACACCCCTGCCTCAATCCTCTTACCACCCCAAACATCTCACTCTCCCCTCCTAACACTCTCACACACATTCTACTATTCCTATAAAAGGCCCTAATGCCTTTACCTAATTTACCCCCACTCCATTTTCCTCCAACACCTTCCACAATTCACTCTTCACTCTATCATATGCTTTTTCTAAATCTAAAAAACACCCATACACTTCCCCTTTCCTCTCTATACTTTTCTCCTCCACAAGCATCTTTAGTGTAACACTTGGTCCACACACCCTCTTCCCCCCCTAAATCCTCCTTGTTGTTCTTCCCCCATTCTTCCCTCCGTTAAACCTCTCACTCTCTCTATCAGTTAGTATTCTCCTATACACTTTCCCTACCACACTTAAAAGACATATACTCTATAATTCCCACATTCCATCTTATCCCCTTTCCCTTATACAGGGGAACCAAACAACCATCCTCCCAATCCTGTGGTACCTCACCACTTCTCCAACATATATTATATAACCTATACAACCATTCCTCCACCCCTATACCTCCTTTAACATTTCTATTCTCACACCATCCAGACCTGCGGACTTCCCTTTTTTTCCTTTATTCAAGGCCCTAATAATTTCCTCCATTTGTATTTCATCCTCCCCCTCCCTCCCCAATTCACTCCCCATCCTCACCTCCTGCAAATCTTCCTCCCCCCCCCCCCCCCCTCATTCCACAATCCACCACAATACCCCCCCCCCCCCCCCTCACCCTCTCCTCTCCCCTATCCATTCCCCATCTCCTCCCTTAATCCTCTCCCACAACTCCTTCTTCTTCCTTTTTTATTTACTTCTTTCCAGAACATTTTGCTCCCCGATTCAAAATTCTCCGTCACTTTTCTACACCATTCATCTTTTTTTGCTCTTCTTCGTCCTCTCCACTGGGCCCTCTCTTTGCTTCCACTCTAACCCTTCTATATTCCTCCCAGCTTTCCTCTCTCCTACTTCCCAACCATTTCACATAAGCCTCCTTTTTCCTTTTCACCACCTCCTTCACCTCCTCATTCCACCACTCACTCCCTTTCCTTCTGCTTACACCCACCCTTTTTACTCCACATACCCTTCTAGCCTCTTCACATACTGCCTCTTTAAATCTCCTCCACCCCTCCACCTCCCCTATTTCCGTCCCTCTCATGTCCCTCCACCTATCCTCCATACCTCTCCTAAACTCTCTCTTACACACTGTCTCCTCCAATTTTTCCACCTTTATCACTTCTACTCTCCTCTTTTCTCCCCTTTCCCTAACCATCACCTCTCCTCCCACCCTTATCCTAGCAACCACCAAATAGTGATCCGATATCCCCTCCCCGCCCCTCTAAATAAATTTACATCTAGTAATCTGCCTCTATCCTTCCCATTTACACACACATAATCTAATACCGCCCTCCCCCCCGTTATATCACTCTTCCATGTATACTTATGATTTTCACTTTTTTTAAACCACGTATTCCCCACTATCATTCTTCTTTCAACACACAACTCTAACAGACTTTCTCCATTAACATTCCTCTCCCCTACCCCAAATGGTCCTATTATTCTTCCCACCCCTCCCTTCCCACTCCTGCATTCAAATCTCCCAATAGACAAATTTTATCATTTACCCCGAAACTTTCCCAACACTCATTCAACTCATTCCAAAATCTTTCTCTCTCCTCCTCCCTCGCTCCATTCACTGGTGCATATGCACATATAAAAACCCACACTTCCCCCCCGAATTTCACTTTTACCCACATTATCCTAGAATTCACCTGGCTGCACAACCTTACCTTATCCCACACCTCTTTCCTCATAACTATTCCCACCCCTTCCCTCGCCCTCACTCTCTCGTTCACCCCTGATATCATACCCTTGTATTTTCCAAAATCCATCTCCCTCTTTCCCTTCAGCTTAGTTTCTGTTAACCCTAGCACATCCAACCTTTTTTCTTCAAACATTAACCCCACTTCCTCCCTCTTCAAATCCTCGTTTACCCCTCTCACGTTCATACATCCCACCCTAATTACCTCTCTCCTCCCCATCTTTTCCCTTCTTCTATATATACACTCACTCAGGCTGCACGCTTTGTGGGACTCCCCACCCTAGGCACTTCCCAACACCTAAGGCCACCACCCCGCTCACCAAATACCCACAATAATAACAATAACAAAAAAAAGTTAAAACGACAATATAAAATTTATTTAAAATTCTTTAAAATCCCCCACACTTACACACGCACCCACACATATATATACACATACACACACACATACACACATATATATACATATATTAAACAATTTAAATGAATATCCGACTTTCTTTACGAGTTAAACAAATTTTTCTATACAGAATAGAAAATTATTCTATGAAATATTTTTACCGAAATGCATCCGCTTATAGACTATCTTAAATAAATCAGTGACGTCACAATCTTACTGGTGCCGAACCAATCAGCGTTCGTGAATATTATATATAAGAAAACAATGAATAAATTATTTTTCTTTCTACAAATTACCAAAATTATATATATTCTGTTACTTTTAAACAAATATATATTCTGTTACTTTTAAACAAATACAATCGTAATGATACCTACATATACCTTATTTCATAATTTAAATACCATATTCTGAATTTCCAAGAACATCCGTTTTGCTTGGAAAAATTTTGGCGTCACGAAAGATGACAATTCTTGATGGCAAAAATGGCTTCTAATCCACATGAACGGAAATGACTTTACTTTGAAGGACTCAATCTTTTTGAAGAAATAACTTATAGAATTTTCCCCTTCCAACAATATGTTTGAAGAAATAACTTGCAGAATTTTCCTTTTCCAATAACTTGCAGAAATTTTCCTTTTTCCAATAATGTATCTTAGTCTAACTTATTCCAAAATCGTATACTTTCCCGGTCAAATGCTTATAAATAGATTCCTTTCTTGAGATAAAAATATAATTTTTGAAAAATACTTTAAAGTAGAATATGCTCTTTCATAAAGATTTCTTCCTAAATTTATAAGTATAAAATATTACATGTAATGTACATTGAAAGTAGATTATAAATGGAGCGAGTGAGTCGGAGCCTTCAATGAAATATAGAATATATTAAGTTCAGACGTGAGAGCAATTTATCCTATATAATAAATGTTACCTTAAAAATAGGACAAAATGTTCCTTTGTGAACAATCCTACGAAGATATAATGTATAGATTCAATATTTAGAATAGCTTCATAGATTAGTAAGTTTCACTCTTCATACGTGAAAAAACGAAAAATATAGTACTAACTTGAGAAAAAATACTATACACTATTTTTCAATCAATAAATGCTTGCCAAGCTTCGTGACAAATCTTGCCTTATATAAAATTAGAATATCAAAGATAATGCATACTCTTCACAGTATTCCTTAGAAAATATATTTATTACATGCAACGATGATTCGAGAATATATATATATATATATATATATATATATATATATATATATATATATATATATATATATATATATATATATATATATATATATAT
>JABUQX010131704.1:0-7500 GCA_015478945.1 Trachelipus rathkii
AAAAATTATCAGTGAGAAATTATTTTAAATTTTAAATTCAGTGAAAATGGTCTAAAGATGCAACTGGAATGGACCACTGTCTCTGTTGAGTGTTGATTTAAATTTCGAAATGTAGCTTATTGATTCTAGAATTTTCAGATCTGGTTATTGGCTGATAGTTCTTAATATTGAGAAGGGTGGCCTTCTGTGTAACCATGATTTCTGATACTGGATTATGCTGAAAGATGTGAAAAGGTTTCCTCATCTGACCGAAAGGCATTTGTGTTCTTCCATTCTAATTTTTAAAACCAAACTTGATTTCCTTGATTGTTTATTCGTAAGTAATGTTATTTCCAAACATATTTTTTAATTTTCAAATATTACTATCCATAAACATAAAAGCAAATCTGATAAAATTTTGTAAAAATTTGAAGCCCACAAACCTCTCCTAACAATATTTCTGAGAAGACGCCCAATGGAAAAAAGGTTTATCACGATAGGTGATAATATAATATATATATAGTATATATATATATAGTGATAGAGTATATTATTATGTGGTAGCGAGTAATAACTACATTGATGTAGAGCTTAACCATTAATTAGGTATGATCGTATAGTATATATAAGTTATATATATATATAGTATATATATATACGCTATATATATACAGGTTTAATTAGTATATTATTATATTATAGATTAGTATATACATTATATGATGAATAATTATATAGATATATATATCTGAATATAGTATTTAATATAGTAATTAAAGATATATATACAGGCGTAAGGTGCAGGATTTCATTTAGGGGGTGGCAAATGTTGAGTGATATAATTTTAAAATGCTATCTATCTAATTATTATATATATATATATCATAGTCTTATAATATAGTAATGGTCTGCAATTCGGTGACTCGTGATGTTAGTAGTGGTGGTAGTGAGTATATATATATATATGCGAATATTATTATATATATATATATTAAGCAAGCTTTATCAGCCGCCAAATGCTAACGACATACTGAGAGTTCAGCGGAGAATACTGTCTGAAGAAGCTTGCTGAATAAAAAGCACACAGCTGCTTCGACTTTCTAAAAGCAAATGAAACGAAAACACAATTGAAAATTTAAAAAAAATCGGATGTATGGTTTATAAATATGGGTTAGAAATTGTAATTACGGGACCTTTCAGTAATCTATCGGATTGATGTATCTTTTTTTTACAGTTTTTCGTACTAATAAACCTTAAAAAAGTCGTGCTGGCTAAAACCATCTAAAGGTCAGTTTTTTTTTTCGCCAAGATTTATGGGGGGGCAAGTGCCCCCTGCACCCGCGCGTGGCCTACCGGCGTGCCCATATAATTATGGAAGTATAATAATCTAGTTAGGTATATAGTAGGTATCCATAGTGAGTATATGTTCTATGATATTATATATTATTATACATATATATATAGTACTCAGTAATTATTACTATATACTATAGTCTGTATGTAGTATATGATATATAGTATTCGATATTTATAGTTGGTATGAGGAAGTATATATAATATAGTTATGTCACAGTATAGTAGTGAATGCTAGATTATAGTATATATAGTATCTAAGATTAGTAGGTATTATAGTGAAGCTGGCCTAGACTATAGTATACTATGACTATATAGAGTATATATATAGTATATTATAATATATAATTAATATATATATATATACTATTATATATATATATTTATATATATGTAAGTATAGTGTAATAGTTCTGCGGTACAGATAGTGAGTGCTTATAATATATCGATATAGTAGTAATATATATATATATATATATTATGATTTATGTATATATATATATATAATATTATTATATTATATCTTATATCATATATATATTTTAATAGTATATATATATATATATATATATATCTATATATATATATATATATAGTATGTATACGAATATATATATGGTATATATAATATATATATGATATATAGCATATGTATATAGTTACATAGTTTAATTATATTAATATGATATAATATATACGGTATATATATAGTATATATTATATATATAGTACTGCGTTTATATATACTATATAATATATATATTATTATAGTATATATATATATTTTTCATATATTAATAGTATATTATATATATTAATGTATATATACTAAATATATATTTAATATTTATTATATATAAGGTATAATATATATATATATATAATATATATATATATAGTATATATATATAATATATATATATGAGTATATAGTTAGATTATAGTCGGTAGGTATAGTATTATATATATGTCATATATATATATATATTCTAATTAATTGTTGGCTAATAGTATATCTTATATATTTATTATTATATATATGATATATATAATATACTATATTATATTATACTATTATATATCTAATTATATAATATAGATATATATAGTTAATATGTCATTATTTAAAGTAGGTATAAATATGAGTATTATAGATATATATATAGTATATTTTTCTTTCTTTCTTTCTTTACCTAACCTTATTTTCCCAGAGCCTGGGGAGTAAGGTGCGCTACAAGGCATCGGAAAGAAAAGCAGAGTAGGAGAATATGGACAAATTCGAAGAAGAAAGCCGAGCCTTACCATTATTTAGTGGCAAAACTGTCACACGACAGAAAGATCTCACGGGCCTCAGGACGAGCTTCATGGGACGTGCGGACGGGGCCGATATCACTATGGTAAGGGTCGTGCATGTAAGGGTTCTGCCCCTGGCCCAGGTGGGCACAACCTATGCACCGTATAAAAAGCGCCCCATTCTCTATCACTATCCATTAGCTCGCACACCGTTTTATTCTCGCGCCTCTGCCAAACTCACCATTTCTCTTTCTTTCTTTCAGACATTCGTTCACGACTCGGATCCCTTCTCTTCGGTCGTCCCTAGCCGAGGTGCGGTTACGCATCACACTACACCACTTAATATCATTACCGCCGTTAACTCAACCGAGATCATGATGTGCATGATCATTACCTTTCCACTGAACCTAAAACCATCTCAACTTACTTTGTCATGTTAACTTTCTCTCATTTATCCCTTTCTTTACACACACACAACTCTCTAATAAGTTCATGTTCCTCTTTTATTAATTGCTTCTCACTCTCAGCTACAATGCTCCTAAGATTGTTACCATCGTGAATTTGAAGCCTTTAGATCTATACTTCTTATTCCAGACGATAGTCTCACTACTAACTATTATACATCAAACAGGTAACAACATACAGCTCATGTAAGACCGCTAGCGCACTCAAGACTTAGCTCCCTTGTTACATTCTTCCAACGATTTAAATTGCAGCCAGCAACCTTCCTGGCCATTCACATACATTCCTACACACGCTCTGGCGGCAGTCATCCGTTCCTTGCTCATCGCAACACATACCGGCTATAATTTAAACTCGAGACACTCTTGTATCCAGACGCTCACCATCTAACATAACTACACCACTGGAGGACCTGTCCTCACTGCACAACCTGTATTCTTATACCTTTATATGTTGGGTTCATAACCCTCCTTTTTACAAAATGAAGAAAATAGTCTCTACCTATTTCCCTTCAAACTCTTTCAGATTCGCCACATCAGAACCAAATATCAATCCGCATATGAGATATGGTAGGCGACCGCTCCACTCATCTCCATTCTCACACCATTACTAACACCATTTCCTGTCAATCCCACCCTACATCGAATTCTTTCATAACCCCACCATATTAGCCAATTGAATAACCTAGGAGACAACACAACCCTCTCTCACTCGCGCTAATTATCCTAAACCAATGCACCTATTATGACATACCATTTTTCTTACACACGCTTGCACTATCATAATTACAAATACTTTTGATTCCATTCAGAAGCCTACCACCAAATGAACCATAATATCCTAAATACCGTGTCCATAAAGCTTCCTATTCTCTATCATACGCGCTGTTTGCCAACTCATAAAACCTAAATATAATTTATTTCTTCTTCTTCCTCATATTTCTGTAATCAATTGTTTTAATGTAAAGATTTGATTCGCACATCCTCCTCTGCCACTCCTAAACGCACTTTGTTCTTCACCAATCAGTTCTTCAGGTCACTCCCGCGCACTCTTCGACCAAATGCAGCATGATACGCTTCCCTAACAACACTGCAATAAAACTTATTATATATAATATATATATATATTATATATATATTATTATATATATATATATAATATATATATATATATTATTATATAGTATTATATATACTAATATAATATATAGTATATATATATATATATAGATTATAGGGTATATTAGACTTTTGGTCCATAGGAATAATGAAACCTCTTTTCACTTCTATGTGTTTATTTCGTATAATGTAATTCCCTTAGTAGGACAAAAAAAAGGACCTTAAAAAGGACCCCAGACTGAAAAAGACAAAAATTGATAAGCCTGACTGGTTGATGTAATATATCCCAAGGGCCGCATTTTGGTAGCAGCTACTGATTAATTTCCAACAGAATATAGTCTTCGTGGTATATGTTCTGCAAAGACGAGATTCAACGATTGTTGTTGAGAAAAAATACGATAAGTCTACTATTTCAATAAAACATCTGTATTTATTGAGATACAATATGCTATTATTGCTAAACTGTTAATATACAATAGGTATATTCTGGTAAACAATTACCGTAATTCTTTCCCAGAATATATCATTGCAATAGTGGTGATACAAAAGATAAAAGTGGTGATATATATATATATATATATATATGATATATATATAATATATATAATATATTGATTATATATTATATATATATATATATATAGTATATATGAGTATATATATATATATATATATATATATAGTAATGGCTCTAAATTTTTTTTCAAAGTTACCAATAACCAAGACTTTCTCATTTTCTTAAAAAGTGAGAAGAGTTTTTATATTTTGCATAAACAATTTATTATTGCGGAGTAATAACTTATATATATAGGTAGGTATATATATGTCTATCATATATATAGTATATATAGCTTACTAAATAATAATGAATAGTAAATATATATATATATATTATATATATATATATGGGGTATATATTACTATACATGGGCGTAGGCAGATTTCATTAGGGGGGGCAAAGGGTTGACGCTTGATATATACGTTATAGGATATATATGATATATATATATACTATATATATAAAGTTAGTATATAGTATATTATAATATATATATATATATAGTTAATACATATATTGATACGCTAGTATATATATGGTAATATATATATATAGCATTAAAAGGCTAAATACTATAGGTAGTTAGTACTAGTATAATATATGTATTATATATTATATATATATAATATAATATATACTATAGTATATATATAGTATATATATATATATAATATATATATGAGTATATATATATATATATACTAGGTATATAATTTAGAGGCTTTATCAGCCGCCAGAGATGCGCGACTCTGAGAAGTTCCAGCGGAAGAATTACTGTCTGAAGAGGCCAGCTGAATAAAAAGGCACATACAGCTAGTTGACTTCCAGCCATATGAAAACTAAAAATATTAACTATATAAAAATGTAAAATGTTTTATCAATTACGGTAGTAATTAACTCCTTCATTATCTATCGATAGATGTATCTTTTTTTTTTTTTTAACTAATAAACCCTTAAAAACGTCGTCCTGCAAACATTAAGGTTCATTTTTTAATTTTGCCAAGATTTGGGGGGGGGCAAGTGCCCCCCTGGCCCTCCCCTGCCTACGCCATGGTATATATATACTAATATAAGTACTAGTATATATCAATATAATAATTATATAGTATATTATATATAGTATATTAATAATAATATTAATATATATACTTAATTATATATATGTTGTGAAAAATTAAATATATATATATATATATAGTGATATATATATATAAATGTATATAGTATATATTATATATACACTATATATATATATATATATAATTAATATATATATTATATATATATATAATATCTATATAATATATATATATATATAGGTTTAACTATATTATATTAATATTAAATATATAATTATATATATATATATATATATATATATTATGGTAGTATATATATATATATATATAAGTATATATTATAATATAATGTATAATATATATTATATATTAGTATATATTATAATTTTTATATATATACTATATAGATATATAATATATATATCATATATAATTAATTTGATATATATATATATAATATATATAATAGTATATATTATATTATATGATTATATATTATATATGATTATATATATATATTTTATATATAGTGATATATATAGTATATATAATATATTAATAGTAACCGTAATATATATATATATATATAGTAGTATATATATATAATATATATATATATAATATATATATATATATATATATAATAGTTATATATATATATATATATTATATGGGAAAGATGTATTCATTAACTAGCAAAAATTTCTTATATTATTATCTCATATCCTCAAAAACTAAATAGCTTAACAGGGAAAAGGAATACATTGCTGGAATGCTGGTCCAATTTTCGTAGCCAGGAAAATGTAAAAAAAAAAAAAAAAAAAAAAAAAAAAAAAAAAAAAAAAAAAAAAAAAAAAAAATCTCAAAAACTACAATTTTAATTTTTGCCTTTTTTTTTTTTTACTAAAGAATACCCCAAGGGTAATCCGACCGCTGAGATGGCAGGAGTCGGGGTATCTCGGCTTTCCGGGGAACGACGGTAAGGACTTAATTCCCCCCCCATCCGGGGAGGGTCTCCGGAACCACCCGCTCTTTGGTATTCTGGGTGTCGCGGGAGGGGTTCCTCGCTCCCTCACCGCTAACGGGTATGGAATAACCGTCCCCCCCTGTGTTCCCGTCGGTCTCGAGCCCCCTACATTGCCGTGTAATATTTTATATACAAATGAATATATATATATATATATATATATATTATGTCCCTCGCTCTAAAAAAAAAATAGCCAATATTGTTATTTTATCTTATTTTATTATTATTATTTTTATTTTTTTACAGTTTCCTAACTAAATTTTACAAAGGATCCAAAAAATGTATTACCCTTATTTCGACTGTAGCTATTGTAAATTATTTTTTGAAAGATTTTTTTTTTTTTTTTTTTTTTTTTTTTTTTTTTTTTTTTTTTTTCTTTTTACATCTTTCCCCACTAAAATTGGACCAGCATTCCAACAAATGTATTCCTTTTCCCTGTAGCATTTGTAGTTTTTGAGATATCGATTTTAAAAAAATAATATTTTGCTGTTAATGAAATACATTATAGGCTAATATATATATATCTTATATATATATATTATATATATATTATATATAATATATATATATATATAATATATATATATATTATATATATATATATATATATATATATAATATATATATATA